>APFE031705618.1:4752-24368 GCA_000404065.3 Pinus taeda | reverse complement strand
TGTAGAAAGCCTCATTGCGTCACCTTATACCCTAACCTTAGAATATCCATTAGGTGACCTTCTTACATATTGAGACTCCTCCCATCGATGAAAATGTGTAAAGAGAAAAGGGTTTTGGTTGTGGCAACAATATGCCATCACCCCATTGTTGTCACTTGGTCTAGTGTTAGCCTTGTAGGATGCCCCTCTCCAAAGCCTACTAGATTTTGCAGCAACAAACTAGATACACACTTGGGTAACACTTGCATATTCTTGTATAGTGGATCACTCCATGTGGTGTTTCCTTGTTGGATGCATGCATAGACACATGTTTGTGTTCCATGTTAGCCTACCTCATATATATTGAGGTAGGAGAAATCTTTGTTATAAATCATTATCATTGTAGTCTCCTATATCCTTAAAATTGTCTTGGAAATGTCTTTTATGAAGCAGGATGCTAGATTTAATGAGAAACCCTTGGAGAAGAAAAGAAAAGAGAGAGACACCATCATTCTTCTTAGAGAGATTGCTCTTGTGTGAGGCTAAGAGTTGCTCTTCTAAGATGCTAGGTTTTATTCTATACAAGCCTAAAGAAGAACATGACTTTGTAGGTGATGATGATTTCCCCTATGACTCTTGATGTAGCACTAGGATTTCCATTCTAGTAGAACACAAGCAAAGTGGAGCTAACACCTTAGATATTTTTGTAGCTTTGTTCTTGTGGGATGTGTTACCCACTACCTGTGGGTGATATCCATAGGGGAAATTTTTTTCTCCTAGATGGTCCTCATCCAACAGCCAACAACCCCTTGCAGCCACCAGATACCTCGATGTGCCACCATCTCTGTCACCTGAGAAATCCATTATGCTCCCTCGCCCATTTGTTATGATCGTATGTTTGAAGGTGGGCCTTCCAAGCCCGAAGGTATGGCTTTCATTATGTAGTTGGGTATTTTGGCTTACTTATCATGGAAACTTTTGGGCATGGATTAGTGGGGGGATTCAACGAAAAGAATGGGCTTGGTTTGTACTCTTGTCTCCTCTGTCTAAATTGGTGATTAACCTTGTATCCCAGTCACGTCGGATCTCCTTTCTTAGCTACTAGCTTTAGGGTTGGCACTACATGGAAAACCTTGATTTTGGCTGCATGATCCTGCTTCCCGACATCACATACATAACTCATGCCCCTCGCCCCCTCGGCTCATTATAAACCCTTTCCACATATCTCCCATCTGGGTCCACTTTTGTCCATTGGGTCCACAAGGAGTTACCCTCCCCCTCTTATTGTCCACACTTTGGGTTGGGCTTGGAACGATACCCCAGAGGTTGATGTAACTAAAAATAAATTAAGAAGCACAATTTGGCCTCTCAATAGGAAATGTACCACAAAACGCAAAAGATGGAAAGGACATAAAAATTTAGCACGTGGGAAAATCCAACATGAGCTCTACCCCCCTCATTATGGCCATCACTCTTGGTTCCTCGGGCCCCTTATATTGACCCTCTGCATCATCAAGGAACCCATGATTGTCCCAACCCTTAGCAAGCAATGAATTGCCCAACCTAAAGGGGGTATTCACTATTATATCTCACACATCATGCTCTCATTTGTGGAAACCCGAGAAGTTATAAAAGAAAAATTAATAAAAGGAAAAAGGCATATGAAGAAGGGTGGAAAATGTTGATTTCAGCTAGCATCGGATGTGCTCTAAGCCTCAAATTTTGCAGGGAGGCTTGGGCATAGGTATTCCAAAGAACCCAAAAAGCATTTTGGGAAATTCGACACAAAAGTGATTTTATTAAAATAATTAATATTTTTAATGGGGTTCCTATGTCTAAACTTAAGAAAATTAAAATATTAATGGGTATTAATCTAATTAAAGATTAAACTTCTAAAATAAGTTATGGATCAATTCAAAATGATCTGAGCCTTGGATTAAGTTTTAATCTAGGTCGTTGGTTGCCCAACGGGAAGATATAAGAAGGGACTTGTGGGTCATTTGGAAAACAGACAGAGAGGTTGAGAAAATCGATTTTCTAAGGTGAGAAACTCTCAGGAGGAAAATCAATTGAGGAGATCTTGCAGCAGAGGGGCAGCGAGAATTCGGAGAAGGAATTTCCAGAGAGTACAAGGCAAAGAGAGGACAAAAAGACTTTTGGAAGAAGACCGAAACTGGCCTACACAGTGCTGACATAGAGGCAGCGCAATCAGAGAGGAGAAGTCGAGTTTTTGTTGAGGGAATTCAAAGTTCAGTTGCCGAAAGCCAGGGTGAGCTTGGGAGGCAGGAAAGTCGATTTCTCAGCCAACAGAGAATCCAGAGTAGAGAGACAGGGTAATACCCAAGAAGGGTGACACAGAAGCTACCCAGGGTGACGCAGTTATGTGCAGAAGCCACACAGAGGGTGACACATAGCCTCTAGAGCTGAAGGATCAGTCACTGATTCTCCATAGACAGGGTGAGATCATTTCACCAGTGTTTTGTTGAATTTTTCTCTGTAAAGGATTGCTAGTTGAGCATCCTAGGTTTGTACTCAGAATTTTCTCCTGCATAATAATAAACCCTCAGAGCTGCTGCACCAGTTTTCCCGCATTGGATTTTTCCGGGGACTATTTGTCCAAAACTAATTGTGTCCTATGTGTTGCATTGTTCTTTCTTGCTCAGTGTTTTGTTTCCACAAATATATAAATTAAGTGAAGGTTGTAGATGTATTTACTTCGAAATTTACCGTAGAAGACAATAAATACCCTATATGATTTAATCAAGTAGGAGAAGTAACAACAGTTTTCTGCAGTAGGGATTCCAGTGTAGGAACTTTCACAGAGAACAAAGGTCGAGGTAAGTCATGTACAACGATTGTTGCCTCCTACATATATACACCCAAGTGTGGGCTTCTCTTATCATAGCTACCCTTGTACTGTGGAATGTGGCTTGAAGCCTTCCCCTGATGCCCCATTCTGTTCCATCATTTATTCACATGACACCTGCTTCTTGATAGATGTACTATGGACCTGTCAATCCATTAAAGATTTAAACCACCTAATAGGGTTCTTGGTTAACCTCCTTTTTGAACTTGGAGACACTTGTGTGTTCTAAAGCCCATTATGGAAGGACATGGCACTATGAAGTGTCCACTTCGTTCCATGATTTGTAAGGTCATTTACTCGATTGCACTAATGATTTTTTGTACTGAAAGGTGAGGAGACACATTATCTTATACAAGATAGCAGGTGGGTCATCATCTTCGATTTGGTATCCCTATATGGGGTCCAATCTCTCAAGAGGGTCATAATGGCATTTGTAGGGTGAGTGTTGAGAGCCATGGGCCTCCACTATAGTAGAGAGCAGATAGCCACATCATGGGGTCCTTCAGCTCCACTCCTTCTTGCTCGTGTTCCATTTATTTGACAATGATGATGCACCTGCACCACCTTGCCCAACCGGCTACACACTTACACCACACACTTGGTAGTTGATCGAGGGCCCAGATGAGGTTGTGTCTCACTATAGGAGACAAAGGGAGGTCTTGCATCATTATTCCAACCGTTACATACAGGATATAGGCTTGTTCCATCTATTTGGAGACCATGAGGATGTCTTTGTGCCCCCATAGCTATTTGGGAGCACCACAGGTCATTTGCTTGGATATCAAGGGGCTAACCCGTTTATCACTATATTTGAAGCCCTTCCATTCATCTTGGCACATGTTGGAATCCATTGGGCCTTTCAAGGGCCATTTGACCTATTGTATCTACCATTTAGCGCTCTTGAGAGGGTTATATTTCATGTTATGGAGCTATCTTGGTGGGCTTGTCACCAAGTAATGTTATGCGGCACGTTATTTTATTATTATAGGCATCATTAGGACTAATTAGGCTAATCGAACCCTTAGAGGATGATATAAATTGATGATAGGCTCATTCTCTTCTCATCATCACTTGGATTTGTATATTTATCTCTTCTTGAGAATTTCGCTATAGCTATTAAGGAAAAATTGGATGAACATTAATGCATTTTGATATTTGGAAATCTTTTCTTGATCTTGGAGCTTGGTTTTCTCTATTTGATGATTGGATATACTCGCTATACTTGTAAGTGTCGTTTCATGGTCTATTTTTATTTTATGTGCTCATGTATAATGTATGGAATTTTCTCTCATGAAATCTAAGTTTCTACTCTAATGAAATGTGAATTTTCCAAATCTTGATCTTGTGAGGGTATTGCATGTTACATGATTGGGTATAGTGAATGAATGTTCCTAGAGGTACATTATCTCAATAGTTTCCTTGATAAGTCCTCAAATTGCATCAGTAAGAAGTATAAATTTCTTTGCCAACCTAGTTGCTGCCTTTATGGCTATGTGAATTTGTTGGGAAACTCCTTGATTAGGTAAAATAAACTCCAAAACTTGAAATCTCATTAACTCTATTCTCCCAATAGACTAGGCATTGGTCTTATCCTTGGTTATCACTTCAACGAACATCTTCTCACCTCTCTCTCTCTTTTTCTAAGCCCTAACCCTAGTGTCTCCAAGGGCATCACACAAAATATATTGCAGCCATCCATTTTGTGAGCGAGTTGGACTACAACGGAATTGGGCTATCCTCTAAGCCCTCGCAAATTTTGAGAAACTTCTTGTGGCTAGATTTGAAATTATCCCATGCCCTAGATCCAATTGTGCTATTAAACCTAGGCTTCATTGGTTAGTGTATTCATTGAGGATAATTACATTGAAAAATAAATTCAAATCTAATTTCTTTGATCCTTTTCTCCTCCCTTACTTGGTCAAGACCTTTTGTTTGAAGTTTCACTCAAAACCCTTGACCTTGTTTGGGTTCTGTTGTCGCAGCTACAACATCCTCCAAAATTTTGGCCTACATCCGAATTTCGGAGCCTAGTTTGATTTTTCATGTTGTCGTCACAAGTATTAAGAGCTATCACATGTGTTTTCTTTAACTGTTATTTGTCTCGTTTGGAAGAAAATGAAAGTGTCATCTTCTAGCATGTTGATTGTTGCACATTACATGAAAGCTAGTTTTGGTTGTTTCAGGGGGTAACCTTTGTGTAAATGAGTTGGTCTTACCATGTAAAAATGTATCACACTCATTTCCAAATTTTTAATCATTGTTGCACAAGTGTCATCATTGTCATCACAAAGTGTAGTTTTGGTGTCGCACTTGGTATACGCTGTCGTAAAGTAGTCGCATTGAAGAAAGTATGTTGTTCATGTGTTATGAGTGTTCCATGTTGTGTCGTCAAGTGATTTAAGTGTGTGATCATGTTCAAGGCTTGCTTTTGTTCATCTTCATCTCACTAATCCGTCAAAACTAGGAAAACTCCCCAACCGGGCCACTCAACCTCATTCAACCCTTCTGGACTGCACACTGCACACAATATCAGTCCTCAAGCAGCAACCTTGTGTCTTGGTACTGCACAATGTGCAGTTTTTTCCTCCCAGAACTGCACACTACGCAATCTCAGTGCTTAAGCCCAACAGCTAAGCCCCGGAATTACGCAATCTTTCTCTCCTGCCCATCTTGAACTGTGCATTGCGCAGTCTCAGTCCTCAAGCCTTGGCCTTGAGCTCCTGAACTGTGTAGTTGTTCAATCACCTGGTCTCCTGTCGTTCCAGTACTGTGTAGTGGGAAACTCAGTGCTCAAGCTCTCAGCTTGGCTCCTTGAACCCCTCAACTGTGTAATTGTCAAGCCTAGTCCAGCCTAAACTGCGCATTACGCAGTCTAAAGGCTCAGCTCTCTCTTAGCCTGCCACCGATTTCTAGCTCAGTCAATGGATCATCTTGCAAAATCTTATACTAGGAGTTTATCGAACTGATGTCTCCTTGTCATGAGTGAATTGCAGTCACAGGTACTCTATCATGCTATGACAAGATGATGATGAAGGAAATGGAGAAGGAGACCATGCTACAAGACACTTATGTAGCTACAAAGGTAGATTGATCAATCAAAATGAAGCAAAGGGACACCAGATTACGACAACAACCTGAGATCAACATAACACTAAAGACTCCTCATCTCTAAGCCATATGGAGGTGGAAGAAGATATTATGTTCTATCTTTCAAGGAGACACAAAGAAAGCAGCAACAAAGAATGGCTTGACATTGCCATGTCATCATGCAATCCCTGTCATCTATGTCATGTCATGTCATGTCATGAGTCATCATATGCCACATCATTTTTATGGATCATGTAAATTCATAATGGAAAATGTATTGAAATTGGAAGTCCAAGAGCCATATATAAATATGAAGAGTCATGTAAGAGTCGAAAAGTCATAGGGAAGTCAAAAAGTCATGAGGGTAGTCCACGAGTCACAAGGGACGTGAAATATCACCGCATTTGTTATATATACACTTTCATTGTACAAGCAAAGGACTTTTCACCTTGGATTCTCCCACAAGGCATCAAAGAGACAAAGTTAGTAATTTTGGGGAGCAAGTAGTGGCTCCAACGCTCCACTATTGGAGCTAGTGATGTTCGTTGTATTCATGTATCTTGGGACTTTTACTTAATACTTGAAGCCCGATGGCCAACACCTTTTCATGCATGGATTGTGAATATTTGTAAGACTATTCTGTAAATGTTTATGATTCATGTTTTCTTTCACCTATACTAAAGTAGTTGAACTATTTTGGTTATTTTAGAGCTTATCATATTGAGAATGTGTTGTAATGGTTACAACGATACACCTACAATTGAACATTCACCAGGCACACTTACTTGCTTTTCGAAAGCACATACATGCTTCTCTCTCTTGTTGACAGCTAAGGCCAAGGCAAATATTTAAGTAAAGTGGCAATCAGCTCGTATTCTAAATGGGACTCCTACACCAAATAGTGTGAGGCCTAATTGGGACCTCATATTGAGGAGAACACTTTAAATGTTGGCGGGTCTAGCACCATCAACAATTATGGCGCTAAAAGGAAGCAACCAGTTTTTCATGGTTAATAACCCTACAAACCCATATCATTCTTCTTCTACACAAGGCATCAACATTCTGAGCACCTCTCCCACTCATATTTTTGAATCACGAGGATCTTCTTAGGCTGTCCCGGAGGTGCCTTGCGATATTACTTACAAACAGATCTGGGCACTCTGACCTATAACTCGTCAGTTAGTGAAAGCTATTGAATTAATTCCTGGAGTTGAAAATCTTCCTCATTTTCCAAAGAGAAAAGAAACAACTCGTACCAATATATTAGTTTCTATAGTGGAAGAGCTGGTTTTTTCCACCCTTGAAGAGTTTGCAGAATCCACAGATGATACAAAACAACAATACCAACTTCCACCTCTGAACGAAGGGTACGAAGATAACGTTGTGCTTTCCGACGATATTTTCCACAAAATAGACGGTCAAGGAGAAGACTCCTTACATGTTGAAGAGGAGGAATGCAGAGAAGAAAACATGGCCAACCAAGATCTAAATTGGCTGGTTCAGGGTCCACTCGCTCTTTTGGGCATTTTACACAAGATGCCAAGACACCTAGAAAAGTTGTTAACAAAATATGACCCTAACAAGTCAATCAAAGCAGAAGACCACTTGGATAACTTCTACCTACACCTATAGATGCTCTAGGTACATTATGATGGTGTTGCATGTAGACTCTTTCCTTGTACCTTAGATGGTAGAGCAATTGTATGGTATCATAGTCTTCCTGTAAACTCAATTCAAAATTGGAGGGGTTTTAAAAAGTTCTCTCGAAAAGTTTGTAGATGATAAGACCCCGACCATGCTATTAAAGGAGTTAGGGAATTTAAAGATGGGGGAAAAGGAGAAAGTCAAGGACTTCAATTAGAGGTTCAATCGTATATTGAACAAGTTTCCCCTGAATACCAAGACTCATGATTCAATTACTATTGATTACTTCACTTTTGCATTACCAACCAGCATTATGCAATCTATAAAGAGAGTTGCGAAAAAGACTTTGGCGCAAAATTTTGAGGAAGCCATCGCAATTGAAAAGGACTTGCGTGCAATTGGAATCATTGTTGATGAAAAATCATATATAGACTCCAAGGAAGCTAGCAAAAGGTCCCAGGCCTCATCAAGCAAGGCCAAGGATAAAGAAGCTACAGATCTTGAAAGCTTGACCAGGACCACCAAATCTCTGTCCAATGAGCTGGCATTGTTGAAAAAAAGGACAAGCGAGACCACTGTCAGCAACAAGCCTCCTAAATTCAATTTCTTGAGAAGGAACAATAACAACAACAGTAAGAATCAACCAGCTAAGTTTGCACAGAGATCAAATGTTGTATTGAATGTTAAGAGCATGGGCATGGACCAATACTGTTCTTTCCATCAAGAATATCATTCAAAAAAGGCATGCCCACAATCGAACCACAACATGAATGCTTTGGATGCACACCTTATTGATATTGTACTTACAGATGAGAAGACTGAGCAAACAAAAGAAAAGGAAGAACTGGCTACAGCTAAAGACACTGTGGGTGTTGGACATGAAGTGAATACTTTCAGTTGTGTATTCACTTCTTAAAAGAAAAATGTTGAAGAACCACCACATAATGAGGTCCCAACTCAAAAGAATAATAATCGATACAAGTTGAGAAGTCAAGGATCTGTTTCTGAACAGGAAGTGATGAAGGAGAAATTGAAGGAGCAACTGCTAATAAAAATTACACCGCCCATAAACCTTGCTCATAACACTCAGAGTAAGTCCCTGAAATGCTACTCTAGTGAAGAACACTTCGACCAATAGAAAAGCAAGTCTACCATTCTGGAAATGTCAAACAAAGTCACTCCTCCAGAAACTTTATCATTGCCTGTTGTGTATGAAACGATTGATTATAACATAGTGGAAGACATGAAGAAAGATCACGCAAATATCTCAATCTTTGAGCTTACAAAGATAGCAAGCCAGCGAGAGTTGTTTATCCAAGCCCTTTCACAACCTTCATAAGGTGACAACGCTTCTTCCTCTCAGAAGGTGTCTAGTAAGTCTTTTGGTCCTCTAGAATCAGTTGTTAATGCTATAATATTATAAGCTAACACTCTCTGCCCTCTGTTTTTATTGACTTTCGAAATTTTCAATTACAATGTCCATAATTGTTTTGTCAATTTGGATGCATCTGTGAACATAATCCCATTATTTGTCGCAAAGAAAATCAATGCTAAATGGGATAAAATTGATCCACAAATAATTCAGTTGAACAAGTCTTTTGTCCAAACTATTGGTGAACTCAAGAATATCCTTATTTGAGTGTCATCTAATCAATGATTTCACCAATGTATAAACATTGTGATTATGGACATCCCTAAAGGCTACAATGTACTACTCAGTAGAGACTAGTCTAGCAAATTACAGGGTATTTTGCTACTGATTGGTCGTATTTATGGCTTCCATATAAAGGCAGAAATAACCAAATCCAAGTGGAATCAAAGTCTTACATGAAACACATTGTCACACCTCTCGAGGGGCATAATGAGCCTGTTTCTTTTGTACACTTAATTTTGGCAATTTCATTTTGGAAACTGACTTTGGGTGTTATCTTGCTCAGCCTTCCCCAGTCCCACCAGACACAATTGGAACTCCTTCCTAGTCTAACTAGCGGAAATGACATAGCTATCGTATTTTTGATGTTTGAATTTTATATTTTGACGGTTCAAAGACATAAGAGGGCTCTAGTGCTAGTTGTGTTTTAATAGACCCGCAACAGAGAAGACATCTGATCTCTTGCCACTTGGAATTTGAGTGCACCAATAACACCGCAGAATATGAAGCACTCATTTGGGCCTTCAAAAAGCTATCGATGACAAAGTTGGAGTTCTCAAAGCAATAGGTGACTCTAAGATCGTCGTACCATAGGTGCAAAATACTATACACTGTGTGTCACCTAATCTTAAAGGTTATCAACAAGAGGTATGGCATTTAATTTCAGAATTTCAAGCTTTCAATATTGTTTATGTTCCTAGGATACGTAACGCAACTATAAACACATTATAAAATGATGTTGCTAGGTTGTCACAACTTAGGGACGACTTTTCTAATGAAATTCTTTATAAGCCATTTGTTCCTAAAAATATTACTAATTTACACATTTTCAATGAGGACTAGCAAATACTGCATTTCATGGCGAACGTTGATGTGTTAAAAGATGTAGCCATAGACGAGGACGAGCACGATAAAGTGTTGCAGGATGTAGCTCGAGCGAATAAAGAGAACCCCATGCCTAAGCGTGTGGTACCATTAGAAAAGTTGTATGACTTGAAAAATTGCTTTAGAGGACTAGTAAACACCAAGACCCATAGTTCAAGACTATCACATGAAAAAATTAATCTTGGCACAGAGAACGATTTGAAGTTCATTAATCTCTGTACTTGCTACACACCTTAAGACCGGTAAGCCTTTATCTTCCTTTTCAAGTAGTATCGATATGTTTTCGCATGGATGTACGATGATCTCAAAACTTACAACACATGAATAATCCTACATGTCATTCCGATTAAGGAAGGGGCCAAGCATTTCCAACAGAAGTTGTGAAAATTTCATCCAACGCATGAGCCTCTGATTCAGAAAGAGTTAAGGAAGCTATTGGATGCTCGGATCATCTATAAAGTGCGATATTCAATGTGGGTCTCCAATTTGGTCCCAATAAGGAAGAAGTCCAGGGAAATACCACTGTGCGTGGATTTCCAAAATCTTATTCGCACCTCGAACAAAGACAATTATCTAGTGCAGTCAATGGAAAACATATTACAAACAGTATCGAGGTTAAAAATGTTTTCTTTGCATGACGGATTTTTTGGCTACAACCAGGTTCTAGTGTCAGAACCTCACTAGCTGAAAACTATTTTCCGAACAAAGTGGGGCACATTCACTTTTATAAGGATGTCATTTGGGCTAGTTAATGTTGGTGCAACCTTCTGACATGCAATGGACATGGATTTCACGATTTGATTGGTCAAAGCATAGTGGTGTATCTTGATGATGTCACGGTCTTTTCGAAGAAGACATCCGACCACTTGCGCCATTTGAAGAAAATTTCCGAGCGATACGAGATATATCTTAATCCCAAGAATAGCATTTTCACAATGTCTGAGAGGAACCTCTTGGGCCACATCATTTCAAAGAGTGGGATTAAGGTGGACCCTAAAAGGTTCAAGGCCATTACACAAATCCTCTTCCCAGTGAACAAGAAAGCCATGCAATCCTTCTTGGAGAAGATAACTTTTCTCCGCAAATTCATCTCTGACTATGATCAAATAGTGAAACCAATGTTGGAGATGGTCAAGAAGGATACAATATACAAGTGGGATAAGAGAGAAAATGATGCGTTCTCTTGTATAAAGCAAGAAATCGCAGAGGCACCAGCCCAAACTTCAGCAAGGATTTCTTTCTCTACACCTTTGCTTCTAATACTTCCCTTGCCGCTATGCTTACACAGAAAGATGATCAGAACAATGAGTGGCCTATATCCTTCTGAGTGCCAGCTTGCAAGGACCTGAGCTTAACTAGTCCGCCATTGATAAACAAGCTGTGTAGTCTACAAGGCGGTACATTTTCGGCCCTATCTCTTGAAGAACGATTTTATTATCCTTTTCCCACACCCAGTAGTCAGATCACTGTTTGTTCAACGAGAGTTGGGTGGGAGAAGAGCGAACTGGATGACTGGCTTACAGGAATATGATCTCGAATTCAAGCCAGTTTACATTATTAAAGGCCATGGTCTATGCCAACTAGCAGGGAAAGCAATGAATGCACCAGAAGATGATTCATCTAGGTGGGAGCAGGAGATCGAGCTGTACAATGTTGAGTGAGTTACCCTCATTAATACTCCAACCTCTTGGTATGCAGATGTATGACAGTATCTTGAGGATGGTATTCTACCCTCTCACTTGTCTGCGAGATAGAAAAGGGCAACCAGATTGAAAGCTCTATCTTATCAATTGGTATATAGGATGCTTTTAAGGCAGCACCACAACAAATTCCTGCTCAAATGCTTGGAAGAACCAGATTCAGAAAAGGTAGTGTGTGACCTCCATGATGGACTAGCCAAAGGGAACTTCATGGGTGACACCACAACACACAAAGTTATGCGAGTTGGTTTTTGTTGGCCCATACTTTTCAAAGATGCCAACGCTTACACCTGTAAGTGTCCGGTCTGTCAGAAGTATGTCAGCCGAGAAGATAAGTCAATTGTGCCACTGAAGCAAATCGCTGTAGAAGAACTATTCCAACAATGGGTCTTAGATGTTATCAATGAGATCTTTCTGCACTCATCAAAGCAAAACTGCTATATCCTCATTGCTATAAATTACTTCACGCGGTGGATAGAAGCAATTCCCCTTAAGCAAGTGAATGGTCAAGAGTTCATCAACTTCCTCAAACAGAATATCATTAAATGATTTGGTGTTTCGAATTCACTTGTTTTTGACAATGCAACATCCTTTAAATCGTTATAAAATTATATGATTTTTCATTGGAAAATGGCATCGTATTGAAAAATTAAGCTAACTAATACCTGCAGGGAAATGGTCTTGCTGATTCTACCAATAAGAACCTTATTCGTATTATCAAAAAGACCGTTTTCTCTAAACGGAGGAACTAGTACTCTACTTTGGTGAACTCCCTATGGGCTAACCGAGTCACGCCTAAGCCTTCTCTGAATATGTCTCCTTACTTCCTGGTGTATTGAAAAAAATCCATCCTACCTCTTAACATCTATTTTCCTGCCCTTCAACTTTCACAGGAATCCCAGGGTAAACTAAGCCAATTGGTTCAGACTAGGATAGATACCCTCCTCAAACTGCGGTACGAAAGAAAGAAAGCTAAAGAAAAATTTTCCCTCCACCAGAGTCGTATCAAGAGATGGTTTGATAGGAAGTCTACAGGGAAAATGAATTCA
The DNA here is from genome assembly GCA_000404065.3 of Pinus taeda. Classification (NCBI taxonomy): domain Eukaryota; kingdom Viridiplantae; phylum Streptophyta; class Pinopsida; order Pinales; family Pinaceae; genus Pinus; species Pinus taeda. The sequence continues at coordinate 11,507 of APFE031705618.1, read as the reverse complement.
GTGTGGGTGACCTGGTCTTGAAGTGGGATAAATACCACCAAGACAAGGGTAAACATATTAAGTTCCAATCTCTGTGGTTCGAACTGTACATTGTGCGCAAGAAGCTTGGCCATCACACTTATCATCTCTAATATTTAGATAGGAAGACTGAATCGCTTCTTGTTAATGGCCAAGATTTAAGACAATACTTTCAATGATGGTCTAGGGTTGTGCCCTACCTTATGTACATAGTTTGTTATTTTTGTTGTTTGTTTTATTTAGTCTTGTGTTTTTGTTTTTCATTTATGTAAATAAGCATCCTATGTAAACGTGCTCTTTGGCTTCATTGCATATGGTTGAATTGAAAAGAGTCTTGTGACACTACAACATTTGGCTAACCTTTAGTCCTTCTTCTTCATCTTGGTTACATCTTTTCGTCAATGATGTTCTGACAGAAAATACGATCCTTGCGCAAAGAGAGATTTGTGCCAAGCCATGATATTCGTGTCTAATATGGAAATCTTACACATTCACTCAGTGTTTATGTTTCAGTGTTTTCCACGCTAATCCAATTACTAGAGAAGGAAAAGGGGAAAATCTTAGTGAGCAAACCAATATCAGAGGTTTTATATATACTTCTCTGGAGGGACAACCTCTTCTTCTCTCAATAAGTCAAGATCCCTGTTCCACCCATGAAATAAATAAGTCTCGATGAACAGTTCTATATAATAAATAAATTAAGGGCAAAAGAAGAGAAAGGCTTCTTGCACAGGGAGGTGAAGAAAGCAACTTCACTGAGGTACTATCTAGGCTCACTGGTAGTGGAGCAATGTTTGTGTCCCTAAAGTGACTCCACTGCAGTGTGAAAATTCAGCTAACCCTGAATCCTATTGCAGCAACTAATGTTAATTCTTCTAATTGTTAATTCAATTAAAAAAATTACTTGTTGTGTGCTACAACAAATATTGAATTAAATACACTACAACCTTCACAAATAAAATATTGCAGAAGAAATAAAATGCTGGAAGAAATAGATACACAGAAACAAAATACACAGTTATTTTTGGACTAAGTCCCCAAAAAAACCCAACTCGGGAAAACCGATGCAGTAGTTGAGGGTTTTAATATTATGCAGTAGTGAAGATCTGAGTACAAACTATGGATGCCCAAACTGTGTATCCAAATAGAGGAAAACTGGCAAAAAGAACTAGTGAGGAAAATTCCTCACTCCATAGGCAATCCGACACTGACCTCAACTCGAATTGAGTTGCTCCTTTCTTCCTCTGCACAATGACTATGTCAGCCTAAGCAGTTACTGCACCCCACAAGCTCGGAACTGCGTCTACTCTCACTGTCTCATCAACTGTTGTCTGGGAAACTGTTTTTCTTTGCCTCCAAACCCTCTGACCAGCTTCTGGCTCAAAATCTCGACTTCTCCCCAACAAAAAAGAAATCTCCTCTAGAGGGCTCTGCACTGCTTCACTGTGGCAATCACTGCCTCTCAGCAATGTACTCGCCGGAACTGAAAAATATTCCTCCGACCTCACCATCTCCTTTTGGTATTCCCTCAGCTGATCTGCATCCTTGGGGATAACTACCATTGCATCGATGAATGGCTTCAGACCATATTCATCCAGAAGGAAGGACATCCTTGCCTTCCATATGACATAGTTGAAAGCACCATCCAATCTGTCCTGATCTCATAGTCCAGCAGTGGCCATCTCAAAAATAAGTCGAAATCCTCCTCTTCTCTTCTGCTCAGCTATTGCTAGGCTCGACGCATTCCCTACTAGAGTGAGTAAATCTTCTCACAACAACTGCTGACCTGAAAGAGAAAAATGAACTTCTAAAGCTAGAAGTCCCCTGAGGAAAATTTCCCTTAGTGTGTGCTCTTTCTTCCTTCTTACGCTATTTTGCACTAGAAATTGCTGCAAAATACTGCATCCAGTTAGAGATGTGCTCTGCAAGGAAAAGATTGGCTGCCCCCTCTGCCTCTGGTAATCCCCGCAATGGAGAAATCCGATTTCTCTATCGCTTTCTTAGAGAAATCAGTTTTTTTCTCGACAAATTGACCCTCTTGGCCAAGAAACTATACTGCCTCTGAGCGTTTTGAACTGCTACTTACGCAGAGCTATGAAATTCCTCTTCCCTTTTGCAACTGAGCTCTCCAGCTTACAATCTGCCCTATGATACCATGTGAAAATTCAGCTAACCTCGAATCCTATTGCAGCAACTGATGTTAATTCTTCTAATTGTTAATTCAATTAAACAATTTACTTGTTGTGTGGTACGACAAATATCGAATTAAATACACTGCAACCTTCACAAATAAAATACTGCAGACAAAATAAAATGCTGGAAGAAATAGAAGCACACAAAAAATACACCATTATTTTTGGACTAAGTCCCTGACAAAACCCAACTCGAGAAAACCAGTGTAGCAGCTGAGGGTTTTAACATTATGTAGTAATGAAAATTTCAGTACAAACTATGGATACCCAAACTAGCTATCCAAACAGAGGAAAACTAGAAAAAATAACTAGTGAGGAAAATTCCTCACTCCACAGGCAATCTGACACTGACCTCAGCTCGAATTGACTTGCTCCTTGCTCCCTTTGTGCAATCACTGCATCATCCTACGCAGTTACTGCCTCCCACAAGCTCGGAACTATGTCTCCTCTCATTGTCTCGTCAGCTGTTATCTGGGAAACTGATTCGCTTTCCCTTCGGACCCTCTGCCCAACTTCTGGCTCAAAATCTCGAGTTCCCCCAACAAAATAGAAATCTCTTCTAGAGGGCTCTATGCTGCCTCATTGTGGCAATTACTGCTTCTCTGCAATGTACTCATAAGAACTGGAAAAGCTTCCTCTGACCTCACTATCTATGCCCCTCTCTCACTGCTGCGATCTCACTGAATCACTTTTAGCAACACACAACTGCTACTCTGGAAATCAATTTCCCAGCAAAATCGCACTGCACAAGTGTGTTCTCCAAGCCCCATCGACTTTCTTCATATAACACTTTGTTTAGACTTCAACGACTACGATTAAATCTTACTCAATGGCTAGGATTAACTAGAAAGCAATCCATGTACTTTTCTAGAACATTCTCACCATGACTTAATTAATTCTGATTAATTAGTCATATTCCCTAAATTTAGACTTAGGAAATATTTAAAAAATGAATAATAATCTAATAAAGTCACTTCTAGGCTCTGGGTTTTGGAGATCTCATGTATTCTAGCCTCTCCACAAAATTTCATGGCTATAACACATCCGATCCTACAAAAACTAACATGGGGTACTATCTAGGCTTGTTTTCAGTGGTGCAACACCAAAGATGACAAACTGAACTCTGAAAATCTATAGCTCGTGAACTACATTACCCTTCTCCCGATTCAAAACATTGCGATGTGGTTGGATCTATGAGTGTGTTCAACCGAGAAAGGCCAAAGGGGACTAAGTTCGTAGTAAGTGGGGAAACCAAAGTGATATGAACGATGAATCAATACTCCCCGAAGAACTAGACCCTGCACAAAAGAATTAACCAAGGTAGAGACGCTGGAATTCTACCAGTGTGTCGCCAAGAATTGTCGTTGGTGCAACACCCTCCAAAATTTTGGCCTACATCCAAATTTCAGAGCCTACTTTGACTTTGCATGTTGTCGTCACAAGGATTAAGAGTTGTGGCATGTGTTTTCCTTAATTATTCTTTGTCTTGTTTGCAAGAAAATCAAAGTGTCGTCTTATAGCATGTTGAGTGTCATACATTGCACGAAAGTTTGTTTTGGTTGTTTCAGGGGGTAAACTTTGTGTAAATGAGTTGGTCTTACCATGTAAACATGTATTGCACTCATTTCCAAATTTTCAAGCACTGTCGGACAAGTGTCGTCAATGTCGTCACAAAGTGTATTTTTAGTGTCGCACTTGGTGTAAGCCGTTGTAAAGTTGTCGTATCGAGGAAAGTAGGTTTTTCATGTGTTATGAGTGTTCCATGTTGTGTCATCAAGTGATCTAAGTGTGTGATCATGTTCAAGGCTTTCTTTTGTTAATCTTCATCTCACTAATCCAACACTTAGTCAAAATTGGGAAAACTCCCTGATTGGGCCACTCATCCTCATTTAGCCCTTCTGGACTGCACAGTCTCAATCCTCAAGCAACAACCTTGCCTCTTAGTACTACGCAATGCGTAGTTTCTTCCTCCTAGAATTGTGCACTGCGCAATCTCAGTGCTCAAGCCCAACCCCTAAGCCCCAGAACTGTGCAATCTTTCTCTCCTGCCCAACTTGAACTATGCATTGCATAGTGTTACGCAATAATTTGTCACCGTCGGTCACCGTCCTTGTCGCACCCCCGCTGTCGCACATTGGAGGACACATTTACGGACCTGTGACCAGTGACATAACTTGAAAACACTTGCATTGAGGCCTCCTGAGTATGAAGTCCAATAACCCTGAAGACACCCTCTGAAGATTAACCTTGGAAAATGCCTTTTTCCCATTAGCGCGGGTCCACAGTATATTACCCCGCGCCAATGGCTCAGTTCTTACAAAGAGGGCGCGCCCATAGGCGCTCTGTCCCAGAGCACGGCCCGCGCCACACAATTTGGGCATGATTTTTGGCCAGCGCATGCTAGAATGCTTTTTCCCCCGTGACTCACTCAGTTCCCTGAAGGAAAAAGCCCATAAAAGCAGCCGGGCTTCGGCTTTTCTATCCAAGGCAACTCAACTCAATGGCTATTATGGGACATTACCAAAACTCAAAATGTGTCCACATACAATGCATTTCTCCTCTCCCCCCGTCTATAAAAGCCTGTCTCCCCATAATGAACAGGCTAGTTTTTGGAGGCTAAAGCAAAAGAGTGAACAAGCTAGTGAGAGAGAGATAGTTTTGAGCTAAGAGTTGAAAGAAAGGTTATGCTGTCGGATTGTGGAGAGAGAAAGTGACTTTGCAGGACGTGTCAGACTGACTGCCCACCCAGCTAGAGGAGATTTACAGCGTCAAGCCTTAAGTGGTTGTAATTTCTTCTCTCTTTTCTACTTAATGATAAGCGACTGTTATTATGGTTCCATTTATGTGTTCCACTGGTAATATGTGAATTATATCTTGCTTGACTGTTATATAGCTGTACGATTTTGGATTTTATGCTTGTTTGTGGGTTGTTCTTCATTTGTGCAGGTGTCCATGCATGGATAGCGACCGGCCAGAGCTAGAGGACTGAAGCGACACTTCTCCCACAACAAACAAGCATTGGATCCCAGGTTGGTCTCCCTGATCGACTTCTAAATTGTATAGTTAGGAATTTGCATGCAGCGCTATTGATTGTTGCTAGACCCCTGTGGGGCTAGTGGGATCCACCTCTGTCCGCAGAGGGGATTTACCTCCGCAACAAATAGTCTCAATCCTCAAGCCTTGGACTTGAGCTTCTAAACTACGCAAATGCGCAATCACCTGGTCTCCTATCCTTATAGTACTGTGTAGTGGGAAAACTCAGTGCTCAGGCCCTCAGCTTGGATCCTTGTACCCCTCAACTGCACCCTGTCAAGCCTAGTCTAGCTTGAACTGTGCATTGCACAGTCTCAAGGCTTAGCCTTGACCCTTAACTACTTGAGCTATGCAATTGCGTAATCCCTAAGCCTCTTTCTCAACCTGCCACCCAGTTCCATCTTAGTCAATGGATCATCTTGCAACATCTTGGACTAGGGGTTTATCGTCTTGTCATGACTGAATTATAGTTGCAAGTACTCTATCATGCTATGATGAAGGAGACGAAGAAGGATACCATGCTAGAAGACACCTCTATAGCTGCAAAGACAGGTTGATCAATCAAAAGGAAGCAAAGGGACATCATATTGTGACAACAACTTGAGATCAAGATAACACTAAAGAATCCTCATCTCTAAGCCATATGTAGGTGGAAGAATCGAAACATGTTCTATATTTCAAGGAGACACAAGACAAGCAACAAGAAAGAATGGCTTAATATGTAGAAATTTCTCATTTCCCACCCCGGTTTTCAGTTTCACCTTATTTCTCCCATATAGTTAAATGCCCTTTCCCATATCCATACATTCAACAACTGAAAAAATATTTTTTTGCTGAAAACACAAATTCTGGAAATTTTATAGAATGCTGGAAAATACAGAAATAAAAAATCAGCAGGTACAAACAGTCATTTAACACATTTGAACACAGTGATTTTTGGTCAATGTGACCCCGGAAAAACCCCCTACAACTCTTGGGGAAAACTAATTCGAGAGCTCTTCTTTATTTCTAAAAATGCCTTTTTACAGTGAGAAATATTCAGCAAAAAATCAGCAAGCAAATTTACAACTTATCTCTTTTCCCGTCCCTCACAGCAAACTGGAAATTACAGCAAACAGGACAATAATAAATATTGTTCGGCCTCCTCGATTTTCGTGCCCACTTTCAGCACTAAATGTTGTTGTATGACCTGCATTAAATGTGCTATACGGACTGCAATAAATGCACTGTACGGACCTCGATTTGCATGCAGAAAAAATAGCAAACTGCTCCTCAATTTCTGTGCAAACCACTCCTCGATTTCTATGCAAACTAGTTGTACGGATTTCTAGAAAATCGTGCCAAAATCAGCCTTTCACCGTGTGCTGAATCAGCTGTACAAATCTGCTCAACTGCTGCCTTGGAATGTGTGCCAAGCTGTTGTCTCCTTCTCCTCCTTGTCCAAAAATCTCCCTTGCTCTCTTGCTCTCCTTCTCTCAATCTGCTCATGAAAGAATGAATGACCTTTTGCCT
>APFE031705611.1:16694-28711 GCA_000404065.3 Pinus taeda | reverse complement strand
TAAGTTCAATTTCTGCATTTCTCGATGTTTTCCTCAGAAATAGTTATGAGCATGTATACTTAAATGATCTTGTTTACGCTGTTTCTTTCACATATGAGTGCATGTTTAGGAATTCTTAATTGCTCCTAGATCCCATTCATCCATTTCACCTCTTTTTCAGCATGATGAAATGATTCTCCTTCGCCTTTCATCCCTGATGATTCATTCCGTACTTTCAGCAGACCGATAATTGTATCATGTGTGGCTATCCCGCTCCGTATCCCCTTGTGACCAAGAAAACGCTCACAAGCCTCAATCGCTGACTCCATGCCCAATGACTCAAAACTTATCACACCTTACCTTGCCTCTTTGTTCGAGAATCCTACCTTCCATCCAATCACAAACAACACTCCCTTGAAGCCAGAAAGCTAGCCTAAAATCATCAACAGAAGTTGAATCATAAGGAGAGAGCCCTCTCCGATTGTAGGTGGGCTAGAACCTGCAATCCAAAGATTGGTTTGTGGTTACCTCGGCCGTATCCCTATTAGAAGCCTAGGGACAACCTGAGTGATAACATAATGGCGACTCCACTGGGGACCTCCTCAGATAAATTCATTAAACCAGTCTGCAGCTCTACAGAGGAAGAAACCGACTTGTAAAAACCTCAGTCGACCTGTACCTATGTACTCCGCTGGGGATTCAAGCGCTTTGTTCATTTTTGTAAACCCCACTGGAGAAAGGGCTCCTGTTCTTCATAGTTTGTCAAGCCTAGTTCTGATCTGTGATGGTGGACAGAGATCAGGCACTTCAAAGTCTAAACATCCACCTGGCGACTCCACTTCAATTTCAATCAAAGGCTCCACTGAGGAACGAACCAATTTTACAGACAAAGTACTCCATGTTCCCAAGTATTAACAGTGTGAGAGAATGACCGAGTTCTAGGAGGATCTCCCATTTGATGAAGCTTTAGATGAATGCAGAGAAATTTTATCAGAGTTTGAGCTTAATGAAGAATTTTTCAGAGCAGTGTTGTCAAAAATACCAGGTGGCCAGAATAAAATTTTCCTTGAGTTAGTTGTTGAAAAATATGAGAATGAAATTGAACTCTTGGAAGCTCAGATACAATCGTATAATTTCCGCGACCCTAGGGAGTTTTACCAAAATATTCCTCCCCCAGTCCGCAGGGAAATAGTGCTATCTCCTGAATTACAGTTTGAGTATGATCTGGGTTTCAAGGCAAAGACAGAAGGACTAGCTGCTAGGCTGATTACCGAAGATGCAACTACTCCATCTGACCGAGAAGGCTCGGAATCATGCCGAAGTCTCCCTTCTCCAACTCAGGAGGAAATACTGTTACCTGCCGACTTGCAGACTCTGTATGATTCTATTATCAAGACAGGGACAGAAGAACTAGCTGCTAGGCTCATTATCGAAGATGCAACTACTCCATCTGACCAAGAATACCCAGAATCATGCCGAAGTCTTCCTTCCTAGACTTAGGAGGAAATACTGCTACCTGCGGACCTACAAACTCTGCATGATTCTATTGTCAAAACAGAGATAGAAGGGTTAGCTACCAGGCTTACCACCGAGGACACAGCCGCTCCATCTGATCAAGAAGACCCAGAAGAAGTTCTCTCACATAATGATTTTATTGATCCTATTGCAGACTACATGGAACTTCCGCTTGAGCCAAGTTCTTTAACATGCTTTCTCAGTGAAGACCAAATTCATCAACAACAACCGTTATATGCGACAATTTTGATTATGAGGGCATATACCCGAATGATGCTTGTACGCTCAGAGACCATCAGTCAGCAAGTTCATCTTATTTCTCAGTTGCTTAAGTGGCTGCATTGGTTGTTTGATCTCACCTAACGACAAAGTAAGTGCTGGTTAGGGTAGGTAGGTAGGTAGGAAAAATAAGGCAGCCGGAGAAAACAATTTTGTAGAAGACAGCAACAACTAAAGACCAAGGCGTTCTGACCTGCTGTTCTTGACTTCTCGCAAGGAGAAGCCATCCCCAAGTGGAGCCACTGTTAGCTCCCTGCTGCAGCAGGTTATTCATATTTCATGATTGACATTTTACATGCCAAATATGTCGTACTTTACATGCTGTAATGCTCCATATTTGCTTAACAGGCTCCAAACAAAGAAGGCTACTTCAAGTTCATTCAATTGCCTTCCAAATTTTGCAAAGTTATCCCGGTATCGCCAATGTTTCAGTTAAAGGGAGGTCCAAAAAGTCTAATCTTCGTCTCCCTAGGTTTAAATTTCCTGTTTTAGAATGTAGAGAATGTAAATCTATCCAAACAGTTTAATCTTGGCAGATTCTTAGATAGGTAGAGAAGCAGAGGAGCCCAACAGCTTAATCTAGGCCCTTGGAAGAAATAAGGGTAGTATGTAGATAGGAAAGCATCAAAAGAAAAATGGAATGATGGGTTTGCAAGTCTAAGTGCACCCAATTCAAAAGGAGAAAAAATGTTAGGTAAGTAGGCCGGGTAGGTAGTTCTGAAGTGGCCGAATCCTAATTGTTGATCAGTTCCAGATTTTTAGGTGTCATCTCATTCAAGGCAAAGTTAGCATGTAATTCTATGCGAGAAGCTCAAAAGAGGTATAACTAACTCCCTTCCTCTGTTTTCCCAATCATTAACTAATTTCCCCAAAAGAGGTCAAGATCTGCTTGACACCTCTTAAGTTCCATCATCTTCATAACACTGGCTTGAGTAAAGATCTGCTTTACTCAAAGTTGTTCCATATTTTCTCCCAAAGTATGGTCCTATCCCCTTGTAACAGCCTAAGCTCTCTCGAACTTAGCGTTTTCTTACCATCTCCATATTAACCACTAACATTATTATTTAGCTCCCTTTTCTTCCCATCCCCTTATTAATATTAAGTAAAATTCCCCTACGTAATATCCCTCCCCCTGGTTGAAAAATAACCATAAGAACTCCCGGGAATTGCTCAGTTTATCTGAAACTCAGGAAAAACCCCTGACCTCCAAAACCACCTCCCAGATACGATGGACTCCTTCCAAAGTATAAAATCGCTCCGAGGTAATCGGACCCCTTCTGAAACCTCAAATTCCCTTCACACCACTTACTTTCTCTTTCCTCCTCAAAGTCGTTTTTGCATCGCACCCTCGCACTCTCATCTTCATGCAAATCATCACCCATCCGTTCCCCGCCGATGCGATATTGCGATATCGGCGATCGGCGATCACAAACGCTGAGTGTCCAATTCATTCACCTCCCCGTCTCCGCCGATGTGATATTGTGATATCGCCGATCGGCAGTCGCAAGCGCCAAGTCTCCAAACCAATTCCCACCCGTTCCCCGCCGACGCGATATCGCGATATCGCATCGGAGTCTCTTCACCATAGTACATCCAGTATCTCACCACGTCGCTCTGTACCAGGGACCCACAGCTGATGTCATCTGCTGTACAGCCGACACCATGCTTACGTCAGCAGCCAGAAAGCCGAAAAATCTTCGCGCAAGAAGGAAAATCGCACTTCGAAGCTCAAGATCAAGAAACCGAGGTAGTTTCTGATGCGCGATTAGTGCGAAGCTACGGGAAAATAGGCCATTTCGAGGAATCTTCTGATTGCAGAGCCCATTGCGCGCCGAAAGAGCCCGAAAATCGCTCGATCGTGCCAAAGGATCCGGTTTAAAGACAACAGCAGATCAATCACAGAGTTTAAAGTGTATCAGATAAAATCAGCAGGCATCAAGCGTGTCAAAGAGTATCAGTCGACGGCGGAAGCCATCAATGTAGTGGCAAAGTGTATCAGCGAATATTTTGAGCAGCGGCCCGAAGCGAGAAAATATTTAATATCATCCAGAAGATTCATAGAAGGAGGGGAAACTACTTGAAGCTCTCAAATCATAATTATTGCACATTCAATTCACACCAGAGCCGAACTGCAGCCCCGAAGCACAATCACTCCAGCAGCACCGCATCTGGTCCCCAAGGGCCACCTCGTCACCTGTTCCGATCCAGTTGCCCCCAGTGCAGCCAAAAAGATTTACTTGCATTTAATTCCAACAGCATTTAGATTTTTGAAGAGTTCTAAGTAAACCTGTCAAGGTCATTTGTAATGATGTCTTTCCGATATTTTGTTTATAAATACCACCCTAAGAAATGTTGTGAGGGGTTGGTTGGTTGGTAGTAGTTGTTGGTCAGTCTTCTTTCCAACATTTTCTCTGAGCAGAGACTCGTACTGTAACTGTCATAATTTCCATAATCAAAGATAGCTGAAAGCATGGATTGCGAAACAATTTGATGTTTTCTCTTGGCCAAGGAATGATCACGGAATTCCTGTGCTTCTACATGATCCAATAAGTGTTCCTCTCCCCTGTTTTATTTTATGTTTTTTATCACCTTTCGGCCTTTCTAAATTGCAGAAAAAAAAATAGCTTAAGATTTGTTCCAATACACCTTAAGTTCAATTTCTGCGTTTTTCGATGTTTTCTTCAGAAACAGTTATGAGCTTGTATTCTTAAATGATCTAGTTTACATTGTTTCTTTCACATATGAGTGCATGTCTTAGGAATTCTTAACTGCTCCGGGATCCCACTCATCCACTTCTCCTCTTTGTCAGCATGATGAAATGATTCTCCTTTGCCTTTCATCCCTGATGTTCACTCCGTATTTTCAGCAGACCGAGAATTGTATCCTGTGTGGCTATCCCGCTCCGTATCCCCTTGTGACCAATAAAACGCTCGCATGCTGCAATCTGTGACTCCATGCCCAGTGGTTCGAAACTTATCACATCTTACTGTGCCTCTTCGTTTGAGAATCCTACCTTCCTTCCAATCACAATCAACACTCCCTCAAAGTCAGAAAGCTAGCCTAAAATCATCAACTAAGGTTGAATCAAAAGGAGAGAGCCCTCTCCGATTGCAGGTGGGCTAGAACCTGCAATCAGAAGATTGGTTTGTGGTTACCTTCGCCGTATCCCTATTAGGAGCCTAGGGACAACCTGAGTGATAACAGGGTCTTCTTTTTGCTTTTGTTTTCTAATGATCTTAAGAATTAAATTTGGATTTTCAAAAACAGCTGGGTGATTTGGATCAGGATTTGATCGTGTATCACGCGCTTGCTTCTTAGGAGCCAGCTTCTACTCTATTTTTGGGAACCTTTTTCTAAAAGACACAGGTCGACCGAGGCCTTCACAGGTCGGTTTCTTCCTCTGTGGGGCTGCAGACTGGTTTAGTGAATTTATCTGAGGAGTTCCCCAGTGGAGTCGCCATTATGTTATCGCTCAAGTTGTCCCTAGGCTCCTGTAGGGATACGGCCGAGGTAACCACAAACCAATCTTTTGATTGCAGGTTCTATCCCACCTGTAATCAGCGAGGGCTCTCTCTTAATGATTCAACTTTTTTTATAATTTTAGGCTAGCTTTTGGCTCAGGGGTTTTTTGTTTGTGTTTGGATAGAAGGAAAATGCTTTCAGGTAGAGAGGCAATTTATGAAGTGATAAGTTTCAAACCATTGGGCATGGAGTCATGGGTTAGGATTATCAGTGCGTCTTTCTGGTCATAAGAGAAATAATGAAGCAGGATAGCGGCTCATAACACAATCTTCAGACTAAAAGGATGAATGATATGTAAGGAATGAGAGGCACTTAATAATCTCTCATTTAACTTAACAAAGGGAAAGATGATCTCTATCTAGGGGCAATGAAGAATCCCTGAATAACTGTCTTGGGTTAAGGCAAACATGAGCCATGTGGAATTCATATTTATGCTTAAACAGAGGAAAACATAAAGAAACAACAAAAATTGAGCATAGAGTGTATTTAAACAAATTCTAAGCTAATTTTTCTTTCAGTTGTTTAAGACCGTAATTCATGAATGAAAACAGAGGTAAGAAGCACTTATTGAGTTATGCACAGCACGAGAATTCCATAATCACTCTTCAACCAGTAAACACAGTGAACAATCCGTTCTCCAAGGCTCATAAGCTGTCTTTGATTATAGAAACTTATCAGATATTACAGTGCGAGTCTCTCCCGGAGCAAAATCAGCTAGAGATATCTTGTTGACTAATCAACCAACCAACCAACCCGTAATACAGTATTCAGGGTTGTCTTTATAGTGCAAATATCTTAAACTATTTATTACAATTGACCTAAAACAGGTCTGCAAAAAGAGCTTTCTAAACCTAAAAATTATGCCAAAATTAAATGCAGGTAAATATCTATTGAACTGTGTGAGAGGTAGCTAGATTAAAAAGAGTGCAATGTGGCCCTTGGAAGCTCGATGAAGTACTATTGGAATAACTGTGCTTTGGGATTTGCAGTTCTGATTTGGTGTGAGTTTAAATGTGCAATAACCATGATTTGAGAGTTTTGAGTGGCCTCACCCTCTTTCTTTGACTTTGTTGGAAGGTATTAAATTTTCTCCTGCTTTGGGCCGCTGTTAAGATCTTCGCTGATACTCTTTGCCGCTACATTGATGGTCTCCACCACTTTCTGATACTCTTTGACGTGTTTTCTCTCTGTGAATTTGATCTGATACTCTTTAATCTCTGTCTCTGGTCTCTTCCTGTCTTCAAATCGGTTTAATTTAGCAAAATCGGGCAATTTCGGTCCTTTCCGGTGCAAAACAGGCCAAGGAATCAAAAGATTCCCTAAAGATTCTCCAATATGGCCTATTTCCGCGCATCGAAAACTGCCTTCGTTTTTCATTCCGGAGCTCCGAAGCACGATTTTTCCTCTTGCGCGAATTTTCGGTTTTTTGGCTGCTGACGTCAGCAGTACGGCAGATGACATCAGCATGCTAACATCAGCAGTGGGGTGCTTTGGTACGGATGTGATGTCAACATGCTGACGTCATAAGGGTGACGTGGCAGGGATACGTGGCAGGGTGACGTGGACCGGGCTCAGGCAGGGTGAGGTGACGTGGAGGTGACCTGGCAGGATGAGGTGGTGCTCCTGTTATGTGAGGGGAGGGAGGTTTTCCCTGTGCGTCGGACTGCCTTTGGTACGGAGGTGGTTTCTGTCAGGGGCGGCCCGATGCAATGGGAGGCCGCCACTTGTCCCAGTGTACGTCGGGAAAACCGTGGGACATCGGATGGTAACCTACCACCACAATCGGGCGAGCGATATGATCAAGGACCGTCGGATATGGGGGTGGCGATCCGACGGTGGAAGGGAAAGGGAGATGCACGGGGTTTAGCAAAGGCGCGCGTGTTAAAGGCTTATTTTTTCGCGGTGAGGTGGGTTTTTAACTTTAGAAAATGGGTAAATGTGTTTGCGCGGTGAAAACTTATCAAACAAACATTAATATTTTTCACAGAAGAATGCGCGGGGAGGGTTATTTAGCATTTGGAAAGGATTCCCTTAGTGTTTGGAAGGGGTCCCTACACTTGGGAGTGGAAATTTTTGCAGAGGGAGAGTTCTCACTAAAGTCCAGGTGACTTAGTAATTCCCAGTGAAGTATTTATGGTTATATTTCAACCAGGGGAGGGGATATTTACATAAGGGGATTATCTACATAGTTTTGGTAGGGGGATGGGGAAAATATAGGGAGTTAAATAATAGTGTTAGTAGTTAATATGGAGATGACAAGAAAGCGCTAAGTTTCAGAAATCTTAGGCTTGAAAAGGGGAGACAGAACCTTATAGAGAGAGTATGGATTCTCTTTGAGTGAAGCAGGTCTTCACCCAAGCTAATGACATGAAAATGATGAAACTAAGAGATATCAAGTAGATCTTGACCTCTTTTGGCGAAATTGTTAATGATTTGGGGGAGATGGAGAAAGGAAGTTAGTTATGCCTGTTTTGAAGCTTTTCACATAAACTGCCTGTGATTTGTCTTGAGTAGAGAATGAAACCCTGAAACATGGAACATCAGCAACAAAGATTCCGCAACCTCAAAACTACCTACACAGCCTACTTACCTAACATTTTTTCTTCTTTTGGTTTGGGTGCACTTAGACTTGCAGACCCATCATTTCAATTTTTTCTTTTTTATACCTTCCTATCTACCAACTACCCTTTTTTCTTCCAAGGGCCCAGATTAAGCAGTTGGGCTCCTTTGATTCTCTACCTGTCTAAGAATATGCCAAGATTAAGCTGTTTGGACAGATTTTCATCCTCTATTCTAAAACAGGAAATTGAAACCTAGGGAGACCAAGGTTAAGCTGTTTGGACCTCCTTTTAGCTAAAAATTGTACTAAACTGGAATAACTTCTCAAAATTTGGAAAGCAGTTAGATGAACTCTGAGTAGCCTTCTTTGCTTGGTGACTGTTAAGCAAATATGGAGCATTGTAACATGCATAGTATGACATATTTGGTCTGTAAAAATGTCAATCATGAAATATGAGTAACCTGCTGCAGCAGGAGGCTAACACCACCATCAAAAATGGAAAGAATAATGAAGGAGGGTTTATCTTATTCTTTTCTCCATATCATAATGTGAAAGTCAAAATGAGATTCAGTCTCGAGACAAATAATCAACCAGAACTCATGACTTGCAAACACCTACTTTTATTTGAAAAAAGAATGAATCCACTTAATCACATATATTTGAGGACTCAATATTAACTTTAAACTGCATCAATAACACTATTACTTACAAGAATATTTTTTTATTTCCTATTCTTAAAGAAATCATTCCTATCATTAACACACTCATCTCATTTTCATACTCTCATATTTACACGGAAATGAATCCCATACTATGGCCCAATGCTGGTCAAAAGAACACCTTCTTTCATATAAGAAATTTTTAACTAACTTGGTGAATGGCCAGTCACATGAATGCTTCCATCGACTATACAATGATACAATCCAAGACATTACGACATAATAATTTTGTTAACAAATGGTTCAACAACTCCATAATTTAATTCCAAAATTTATGCTTATTATGGATCACTCAATGTTTCTGTTGATAGATTTTTTCGTTTACTTTCATAAAGAATCCCATTTTTTTTATTCTCGTGGACAAATCTCATATTGTTTTGATATCTATTATCTTCCTTATTGTATGGTGGAGTAACAATCTTTGTCTGGGTTGGCTACGTCCACATTCTATTTATGCTATTATCTTCCTTACTTTATGGTGGAGTAACAATCTTTGTCTGAGTTGGCTACGTCCACATTCTATTTATGCTATTTTGTATGCTCGGAATTTTCTATTTATGGTATTTTGCATGCTAGGAATTTTTTTACGATCCTCTGCCACCTATTTTTGGTGGACAAATACATCTACAAGTCTTGGCTTAATGTTGACAAAATGTAGAGTTTATTTTGTGAGTCTTGCCTTTTTTCTTTCATAATATTATTATTGGTGGATTTTTACTTGAATATGCTCATGAAATACATATGGAAAATGTGTATTCAATTTTTTTAATATAAATGAAATTACTCATCTTTCCCTAAGAAAAAACAAAATAATTATATTCTAAATAAATTATATAATTTAGAGTAAAATATAAGAAAACAAAATAACAAGTTTCAATTTAAAAAAATGATTCATTTATATTCATCTTTATTATATAAAAACAAATTGATATTATTATATCTTATACATAAATACCTGAGTTAATCATATTGGTATTAAGTGAAGTCTTTTAATGAAGCTATAATGTAGTATTTTATTTTATATAACTAATTATTTTTTGGCTATTAGATTAAAAAATTATTAATTTATTTATAACTAATGTTTGTAAATATTTTAAAAATTATTTATTATAATTTATAATATCACTTTTAAATTTAAGTATAAGTTATGGGATGATAAAAAGTTAGATGGTAAAAGGAAGCTAAAATATTATAAAAAGGTGATCAACCCCACAGTTGAGAACATTATTTTCTTGTTTTGACAAGCTCGAAGAAAAAGATAAACATAGCTAAGCTTAGAACTAATTCTCATGAGCTTCAAAGTGGGACAGTGGGGTGGTCTACTCCCAAGACTCCTTGAACAATAGAATTTGTGAGCTTTGTGATACTAAGAGGATGGAGGATGAAAAACACTTTCTCTTAGTGCTGACATCTACTCTCATTTCGCTAACATCTCCCAGACTTCTAATCTTCTTGACACACTTCCAATCTTCTTGACTTGTTAAGTCAGTGCAACTATAGTGATCTTAGTACATTTCTTTTCTTTCTTTTTGAGCATAGACTCACTGCATTAGTCTTAATGGATATTAATCATTCATAAAAAAAAATATTAACTTAATAAACTTAATTCTAAAACAATTTTTATAATTATGATATGAAATTTCATGGGGGTGATAATAAAAATAATTTAATCGTGTAACAAATCCCATTTTAGGAGTACAAGAATAATATTTAGGTTTTACCATTTTCAAAATTATAGAAAGGAGCCAGGTGAGTTTAACTTTAAAGTGAGTCTTTTGAGATTTATCTTGAAACTATGAATTTTGTGAGGGCTGAGATTGAAGTTATCTTATCGTTTGTGATGGTGATAAATGTTATTATGCTGTTCTTTAAAATTATTAAGAACCTTACTGGATATGATCATTTCTACAGCAACCCCCAACTAATGGAAGTGATCGTTATCCAAACTGTAAATTGGGGTTAAGGGGGAAGCACCCACAAAGAAAACGGTTGATTTTGCGGCTACAGTTTTGGATGACGCACCACATGTCACCTTCTATCCGAAATCTCGTTTCCTGCAACTCTTCTACATAAACAAGCATAAATCAATTCCCTTCTCAATTTTTGTCATTAGCTATTTGATTTTGTTGAATGTTGTTCTCGCTGCAGTATGGCAGCAGCAAAATGTATTGCTTTACTTCTTATGGCCATGGCGGTGGGGGGCATCGATGCCCAGGACCATCCCACCTATAGTGTCTCTGTTCCATCTAGTAAAGGCGGGCAGAAATTCCTCTCCGAGATAGGGTCCTCATACGCACAGCAGATATTGGGCAACGCTACTAGCTTCGTCTGGAAGACCTTCGACCAGCAGTGGCCCATTGACACGAAGGACGTGACCAAGATAGATCTGACTGTGCAAAGCAACGATAGCTACGTTTCCTACGAGGAAGACAGCACAATCTACTTGAGCGCTGACTACATTCTCACATACCAGGGTAATCTGAAGGAAGAGGTCGAGGGCATTCTGTTCCAGGAGGTGGCGCACATGTTGATGTGGGACGCCAACGGCGCTGCGCCGATCTGGTGGCACGGAAGCGTTTCGGCTTATGTCCGCCTCACTGCCGGCCTCGCCCCCTCTGGCTGGGCTCAGCCCGGTGCCGGCGATAGTTGGGCACGGGGCTTCGATATCGCTGCCAGGTTTTACCAGTACTTGGATACCATTACACCTGGTTTCGTCGGCAAACTGAATGCCAAAGTAAAAACTTCATGGGACTACGTGTACTTCAAGGATCTCACTGGTAAATCCGTGGATGATCTTTGGAAAGATTACAAGGCTAAGTATGGCAATATACCCTGAGCAAAAGTAGCGGGTGAATTGCTGGATCACATAAGTCTACTCTTCACTAATAAATAGCGCCATATTACGTGGCGGGTTTTTAGATTTAAACAACATCATAACAATATGCCCAGTATGACTAGGCAATTCGCCTGCACTAAAAAATATGAGTACAGAGGATCTTGATACGCATAAGTCCGTCCCTATGATACAACTTAATGTTCTGTGATCAACTGTGATTGCGAGGTTAATAAATTTGAGATTACTGCATTTTTCATATCATCTATTGAATTATTATAATAATAATAATATTTATTTTTAAAATTAGAGTGAAGCTAGACACTAAATTGGTATATGACACTTTTGTGTACAAAGACATTGAACCTGTAATCTTTTAAGAAGAAACACATACTCTTAACCATTAGGCCCACTCAAGTTGTACATAATAGAGAAAAATATTCTAAAGCTATTAAATTTTAGCCAAAAAAAATCCGTAATGACCTATTTCAATATAGATGATGTCTATCACTTTTATTATAGAGTAATTTTTTATTTGTTAAATATGTATTCATATCTTAAGTGTTTTTATAACATTGTAACACATAATTATAATTTAGTTTTTTTAATG
>APFE031705606.1:14675-55408 GCA_000404065.3 Pinus taeda | reverse complement strand
ATTTGTTACGTGGATTGTTCGCTCCAAGTGGTTCATGCATCCCATCATAGGAGAAACTAATCCTTTGTTGAGAGGAGCTATCCCTTTGAAGGAGGACTCTATCCCTTTGAAGGAGGAGCTGGTAACTGATCTCCATTGCACTATAAATTGAGGCATTGGGTCAGTGGCCAGAGAGGTTAGAAGCTGAACTTTTGAGGGTAAATGGTAGTGAAATCAAGACTTCCTATTTGAGCTTAAGAGGAGAGATTACATACCTTTTTGGCCCCATTAGGGAGTGAGTGAAGCTTGTCAAAGTAGAGGAGACTTCTTGTTGGACCCTGGAAGGAGCTTGTACAGCGTCAAGGCAAAGGTTGTAAGGTTCCTTTCTTTTGAATTAATACAATCAAGCTCATTTTTCTCAACAAGTATCTTATGCTATTTGTTTCATGGACTCCTTGACTTTCATGTTAAATATGTTTTATAATATTGGATATTCAGGTGCTATTTAATTGTTTGCCTTGTTTGTGCTTGCAGGTTTGTGACGAAGGAACTTACTTGGATCAAAGAAGCGAAGGCATCTCCGAACTTGCTTTGGACATGAGGTAGGCCCTTAAACACACTTGTTTCCAATTACTTATAAAGCGCATTTAGAGAAAGATAGTGTTTGGTTGGTTTGTTTGTCATTAGGTCTTCATTAGATTCTAGGAAGGTCTGTCTTGTCCACAATATCGACTGATTCCGCGTGACACCTCTTATATTATTAGCATATCGCATGTTAATTCAAGTGAACAGATAATAGTTAGATTCTACAAATGGGACTGGAATTATATATGTTGGCTTTGTCACCATATTTTCTGCCAAACCCATGGTCATGCAAACATTTTCAAAGTGCCTTCGCTTGGAATTTGTTGTTGTTAAATATATGTGTCAGACTCTTTCCTTGGCATTATCTAATTCGTTGAGAAGGGAAGCAACAAGAGCCCTGGAAGTAATATCGATGCATTAGTTAAGCCATTGTCGTTTCTAGAGGGTCAGAATAGCAACCGGGTTCTGCAAACTTTATGCAAGACATGTTACCAAAAAGCAAAAAGAAATTCATGATGATCTCCTAAGATTAGAAGATACAACAAGAAAAGGGGCATAAAGGTTCAACATATGACCATCGCTATATCTACATGTTTCAAACAAAGAAAGTAATTAGAGCTTGGACTTTGTGTTTGACGAAATATGCCACTAATTGGTTTCATTGGAAGATTGAACTATCAAAATGACTTCATCATGCTCTAGAAGTAATCATGCTCAGGTTTTGCAAAAAAAGGTGCTACTAGGCATTAAAAAGTTCCAATGATTATGTATAAATTTCCTCAGAGCAAGAAAAACTGCTTCTACGGGGTAGAAATGAATTTGTTGACATATATGTTTGCTAAGAAAATATGTAGACACAAATTTTCCTCTAATATGATAGTTAGAAGGGGTGCCTTTGACAATAGTAATGATAGGGCTCATCAAGGTTTTCAGTGACAATAGTAATGACAGGGCTCATCAAGGTTTTCAGTGATAGGGGATTCGATAAAATGAGTTACAATTTAATAAGAGAAGGGAAGGCCCACCAAGTGCTCAATCTGATTATGATAAACAAATTGAAAACAGGGTTATGAATTTCAAGCAAAGGATGTAAACAACACAGTTTACTAATGTTCCTGATATTGTATGTTGTATTGTTACAAAAAAAAGATGACATTGGTAGTGTGCTAGTCTTACAATGTAGAGATTTGATTTGATCTAAAGGTTGTTGGCAATGAATACAGTATCATTACCAAAGATTGTAGTGTTGTTTCTAAAAGGTTTCAAGGTTAGTATATCTTCATGTATACCCAATATTCACACTAGTGAATCTAACAGCATGGCTTTGTGAAGATTACATCTATAGATGAAGTGTACTGTGAATATGGTTTAGAAGCTTGAGAAAAACTCTTTGAAGTGAACTCAATTCCTAATGGGGATTAGATGGTTATAGATAAATACAAGGCATATTTTGGAAGAATGAGGTATGGTAGAATTCAAGCTTCAACATAGAAGGGAAATCAAATAAAGAGGTGTTTCATGAAGTGCAGAATGATTGTGTGACACTAGGGAATCTTAAGAAGATTAGAAGTGGAACTAAAGCTCTACATATCACTTTTCTCCAAATATGTGTATAGTTGTAGATTTAAAAATGGAGGGTAACTTCCAAAATGATAAATTTAATGATGAAAGTAACAATATAAATAATTACATTCTTGTTGCAATGGTATGACACTTCCATATAGTACTAGAATCTCTATTTTATATCAAATTGGTTGTTTGAATAGATATGACAGAAAAAAAGAAAAAAGAAAATATATATATATAAAATAAAAAAAAATCCACCTTGACATTTCGACACTCTCATGGTTCATTGTTATCTAGAACTAAACAAAGGTTTATTTTTCCAACAAAGGAATGAATCACGAGTTTGGAAATTTATCTCATGATTATGGTGTCATTAGCAAGAGTACATATGCTCATGTTGCAAATGCTAACAAGAGCATGAACATAGAGAACATAAATAAATTTTATACTCATTTATTGCAAAGTTTATAGCTTAAATAGAGACATGCTATATATTATTGTTTTGGCTGACTTTACTGTCTAGCATAGATTTCATGTTAACTCTTTCCCATCCCCTTTTCATCCCTACAATGATATATACATATGATGAGGCTATTATCTACATCTTACTACTCCATAATAGAATAAAAGAAAAAAAAATTGCTAATACAGGTGGAAAAGTCTCCCTTATTTAATGAGAGATTGATAGATTTTCAAGAACAGTTCAACAACTCCAAATTTCTTGGGGATGAATCATTAGTCAAATGACACCTAGTAGTAGAACATCAAAAAATTAAAGCTCAAAACACAAATTTCCAGTAGATAGTTTGAATAGATTAAGATTTCAAGGAATAGAATCAGAAATCAATGAACCAATTCACAGATTTGGAGGCACAAGACTTTCAATCAATTCCATATTTCTTGCAATTAATTAGGAATTATTTTTTATTTTAGTACATTGTTTATATTTTTATTCCAAAAAGATAGACATGGTTTGCTTGATTTATTTTTCTATATATTGTATCATTTGTAATGTAAAAGGGTTGGCTTTTGAGCCCAAAAATACCCTCATATTTTTGTAAAGCCTTCTATTACAGGATTTTTAATTCAAGGGCTTATGACTTCAGTGTATTGATAGAACTTGTGTACATGTGAGTGCTACGTGTGATTACATAATATTTTATGCATATATTTGGGGTAGTGTAGGACATTAGGAAGGGCTAGGTTGAGTATCAACCTTCCTAACATCCCTAATTCAAAGTTATTTTCTCTACTGAGTAAAAGATTGAACAATTTGTTTAATTGGTCATGTAGAAATTAATAGATCGTTTCTTCTATGCTACACATATGTATATTCATATTTCTCCATAGAGATTATTCTATCCGCTTTTGATCCTATTAGATAATTAGATATTTAGAGTGGATATGTTAATTATCTATTTTTTCTCTTCTATTCCTCTATCAAAACGTTTCAAGCTATGTTATTATGTCGTAGTTGAACACTGGCACTTTGATAAGGCCTCTGCAAGAGAGGGCTTTACTTGTTAAGTAGGAATTTGTGACTCATCAGCAACCACTTATATCATAAACCCTAGATCTCGTCATTGTGCTTCATAGTTTGTTGTTTAGTGACAATGAACAACTTTAAAATCCTCACAACACTTGAGGGAGCCCACTCTGGTTCGAGGACTGGCTTGAACCTAAAGTGGTTCGATTTGGTTTCTCAACATAGTTTCACAGCTAAGAACTTCCTTTGAGAAATAGATACAATTGTTGGAGATGGGTGCAATATTAATGGTAGCAAAAAAAAAAAATGGAAACATGTAGCAATACGTCTGTAAAATATTTCAAGAACAAAGTCACTATAGGACACCCGCACTCAATTGTTCCCATTGATTACCATGAAGCATCATATGACCATATGATAGTTTTTAAGGCAAGGATGTTCCTTGGATTTGAACTCCTTCCAATGCGAGGAAGCCTTTCCAAGGGATGAAGGGCCACGAGGCACTGAGAAGCAGAGAAGGGGATGCCTAAATTTGGCAGGTGAGAGATTGCACCGAACGGGAGTAACCAGATTTCCTGAGGGACTAAGAAGCAAAGAAGGGAAGGTTGGAATATCAAAATTGGGTTTTTGGGTCACAAGCATGGTTGATTGAGTCATGAGCACATTAGGGTTATGACTAGAAACAATGAGATGCAAATTTTTTGCTGAGGAAGTGAAGGGATCAACATAGCAGCAGAAAGAACAATCCAAGTTGGATTGAACACCTCCAAAGGAATCAAAATAGTCCAAAGGGTCATTGGGGAAAATGATTGAATAATGACTTAAATTCTATCACACTTCTATTTGAAAACCGAATTGTAATATTAAAATTATCACATTTTGTTTATTGGTTTAAGGAAATGCATAAAGAACTACAAATGTTGTGAAGAGTTTAGTCTATAAAGCTACTAGAACAACACATCTATTTTTCAAATATGTTCATTGTATATGTGTTATTGAACACTGAGGACGATGATCCTGCAAGGGGGAGGCGTTTGTAACATCCCAAATTTCTATCCTCATGTACGTAATGTAAATACCTTTGTAAATTAAAAGGCTACGAGAGGGAAACATATTCCATTGCTTGAGGTAAGAGATTTCTTGAGGGAATTGTTGATTTAAATATCAGTCCTTGGTGAATGAGGAGATTACTTGCTTGGGATGTTCAAGGCTTCCTTGCTGTAGGAAAATCTAAAGTGGTTATGTCATTCATTAAAGGTTAGTTGTTGTGTTTTAATGGACTCACCATAAAATTTAATTGGGTTTCAAGAGAAGTACGCTAGCCCATGTTTCCTTGGAGAACACTTACAAAGCAAAAAGGACGTAATCTATGAAGGATGATTGTGCTAACAACAAGGATAGGAAATTCTATCATTGTGTTGGAGAGAAAAGAGAAAGTGGATGAAAGGAGAGGGTATTTTTTGGGGGCTCTCTTTTGATTCTCCTATTCGACTCTCAAGTAGAAAGGGAGTAAAGAAGAAGAAAATAGAAGGGATTTTGACCTCATTCACTTACAGAGTTCTTCCCACTTTTGATCAAGCATTCAGCTGCAGAGCAAGAGAGCAGAGAGAAAGAAATTGGGACTTGGAGCTACGTTGCTAAGCTTTGAGGATACTAATAAACCAGTTATAGGCCCTACAAAAACTTGTTGGGCATAAACATTACAAATAACAATGTCTTTCCTTGAGAATGAAGGCAGGGTGGCCTGGTGAAGGTCTGGTTCAGTTGCTTATTTGTTGAAGGTTTTTTCCTCGAAAGGATCTCCACCTCAAGCTTTGGAATCCAACTCGAGGGTGATAGCTACAAGTAATAGTAGTTGTAGCTTATCTATGGTTAGGTGGAGAGTTAGAGTCCCATTCTCAATTGGAACATTTCTACATGGTTTAAGATAAGTTCTCTTGTGTTTGTTATTCATAATAAAACATGTTTGCATCCTTGGTTTAAATGATGTTATTTCTGCAAGAGGCATGTCTACATCATTATTATTTACAAGATTATCTATCGTGTCATGCTGATGCTTGAACACATTGGGATAGTGGGTAGAAATATTAATTATGTCATCGCAATGTCTAGCATGAGCATTTCTCCCTATTGTAGTATGATGACCATAGGAATATTAAGCTTGCAGCAGTGTTGCTCAAGTCATAATGTGGTGAATTTGAGGATTTCCTCCTCTTATGTCTATATCAATGTGTTATTATAGATGAAGGCCTTCTCAACATCTTCAGCTATCCATACCCTAGTTTTGGGCTATAAATCTCTTGTTAATGAAGAACTCAAGTGAGAGTGACTTGTGCATTAAAGTTATGGATGGCACAGTTTCATGAGATTGAATGGCTTGGTTTTATATCCCTGTACTTGGCACCAAGTTGCATCTATGTTCTATGGGTATTTTTGTTGAATCCATCAAGGCTAGAGGTTGTAGTTGTATGTCGTCTGTGTTGGATAGAGATGGTAAGTCCCTATTTGAATTGCTAGTATATTCATAATATTCAATTGGAATTATACTTGAATATAGGGTGAATAGGGATGATGTGGAGCTAGTACAGGGTGGCATCCCCATGGTCCAAGCACAATCATATTGGTGGAAGGAGGGCCCCATGAGAAGCCATCTTGTAAGAAGTTATCTCGTAGGTGAAAGAGGAATACACAAGGAGAATGTTGGATGTAGCGGGTGGAATGACGTAGGCGTGGGTCATGTTGGCGAACACATGATCTTGATAGCTCCACCAATGGTCACATAGTGGACCCACCTGACAAGTCATCCCATAAGAATTTGTCTCAAAGGAACAACAGGAATGCACAAGGAGAATGTCAAATGTAGTGGGAAGGATGGTGTAGGTGTGGGTAATGTTGGCGGATGTGTGATCCTAACACCTCTATCATTAGTCATAAGGTGGACCCACCTGACAGGACAACCTAGAGTACTGACCTTGGAGCTTTTCAAGTGTGCATGAAACTAGGGAGGTAGGGTGACAGGGAAGTGAGCTAGGGTGGAAATCGAGTGAGGAATTGTGGCATGTTTCCATGGGGCCCAAGGGTGAGTGGATGGTGGGGACCACTTGTGTAGTGTGGCATGTGTCCATTGGCACCAAGTAATTAATTTAAGGCTTGGGATCCATTGCATATGGGCAACACTATCCTATAATAGGCCAATGTAATATATATATATAATATATATATATATTATATATATATATATATATATATAATATATATATATATATATATATATATAATATATATATATATATATATATATATATATATATATATAATTATTATATATATATAATGTACTTCATCATCAACTGATATCGTGGAGGCACTGAGCATGGTGGTCTATGGAGGAAGAGTTGAATTAAACATGCAGAACCAAATCCTTTATGCATTGTAAAACTCAGGTTCTAAGCGTGGACATGCATATATAAATAAATAAATAAATAAATAAATAATAATATATATATATATATATATATAATATATATATATATATATATATATATATATATATATATATATATATAGTATATATATATAATAATATATATAATATTATGTTTGTTTTTATTTATTTATTTTTGATTGAATACAAGTCTTGCAATGACGGGGCCCAAGGATTACATGTTTCAAAGGGTCGCCCCGAAGGCCCAAAAGGCACATGCCAGAAGAGTGTCAGGGTAATGTGTCCTAATAGTTACCATCTAAGAAGGTGCAAGAGGGTGTACAAGGAGAGCATCAGGATAATGCACCGGGTTGATGGGTCCCAGGTTAATTTGTGTGTCCCGGTGGTGCCAATTGGCACCATCGGGACACACACACACACAAAGGCTAGCATAGGGTGTTGAAATGTGGCAACAAGAATATTCCAATATTGATTTGTCCTTGAATTAAATTTGAGAATTAAAATTCGAATTTAGTCTCACTAGCTATTTGAAAAATAATTAATTAATTCATCTTGGATTAATTAGTTGGAGAAATTCAAGCTAGAAGTCTTTATGAAGTCATGCAATAGTTATCCCTTAATTAAGGAGATTATCCCTTAATTAAGGAGATAAGGATGAGTTATAATTGAGTTGTAATTAGATAACTCAGTTAACTAAGTTATGTCTAGTTAAATTAGTTCCAAACAGTTTGAGGAACTAATTGTGAGTTTAGTGAGTTAATGCATGCATGCATCAAACTAGTGTACTCCAGATAACTGAATATTCTCTCATAAATAACTAATGCATTGTTATAGACATATTTGGGCACTGCAACATATATCATATATTTCTACAAACCAAGGGCTTCTGAGTCCTTAAAAGTGTTGTTTCACACCCTAAAAGAACAAGGTCAGCTGATTACATCATCTCCTAGAAGTTCTCCATGGAAACCTACTCAGAACTGGTCAAAACTGGACCATACAGAATGCTCAGTGCTAAGGGTGCAATGCATCTCATCTGCCACATGCAAAAAGTACGATGCATATTGAAAAGCCCTTCTGTAGGGTGCGATGGGCGAGAGTAAAGAAATGGCAAAGACAATTTGCAAGGTGGATGATCACGGAATGTTCCAGAAAACTTCTCCTGTGACACTTGCCTCTCTGAATTCACCCAGGGATGAGTAACAAATCATGAATCTCCAAGTGGAACCAAGAACTATTAGAGAGAGGACACTAATCAAAATCCCAGAAGCTGACTCACCCCCCTGCAAACATCTATATATGGATCCCTCATCCTAGAGATCCAGAGGCTGGAATCTTGTATTCTGTAAGGAAGTGTTGTTGGTTTCTTGGTGAAACATCATAATGTTGAGTGATCTAAGCTTTTCATGAGGTGAAGAAGGGCTTTCATGCTGGGAGGATGATGCTGAGTCAGATCAATGGGTTGTAATCCTCTCTTCTACTCTTTCTATCAATAAAGCTATTTAAGTTTTCCTCCACATTGTTGTATGTTTCATAATATATGCATTTGTGTGGTCAATATATATCTGGTCCTATATTGTTTATGATCGTAGATCTCTTTGCTTTGAAGGTATTATGTTGCTTTGACTTTACAGGTGCTCTTTGAAGCAGGGTAAGCCAGGAAGGAGTGGCAAAGATCTGTCAGAGGAGAGAGGAAACAAGCAAGGAACCAAGCGGAAGATTGAGGTTGGTACTCTTTGCTTCTCTCTTATCTACTTCTCATAAAGGAAAACAAAAGTAACTTTAGTTTGTTTGTTTCTAAGATAGCTACTCGTCTTAGTGGGACTAGCAGCTCTGAATGGACACTAGATTTCCTGATAACAAAATGGCGACTCCCCTGGGGAGCGAATAACTTGTTTGCTTGTGTATATTTGTTTGCTTTATAAACTACAGATGGAACCTGAAGTTCAGCCAGCTAGCCTTCGAACTGCATTTTCTATGCAAGTGCAAAGTAGATCAATGTTGCTTCAGTCCATCTCTACGTTTTGTTTATAAACTGAACAATTGATTTGCAAAAATCCTAATTTCCCTGATGGTGGCTCAAGTAACCTCATTAGATCAGCCCCTATGATTTTCATTTACTGACTATCATTAGATCGGCCTAAATCCCTGAACGAAGCTGCAAACTGTGACCAAAAACCAAGTTGAAGTCTCATCCCTAGACCATCGCATCTTCTCCTCTTGGCAATCTGGATGCATCGCACCTCCCATGTGGAGTAGGTCAGATGCATCCCTGTTTCCCTGTGTTACAGGTGCGATGATCAGATAAGACTATTTCTGCCTCCAGATTTTGTTTTTTCTTCACTCTCTTCAGCTTTATTCAAGAGTTTTGCTGTCTATGATCAATATACCACTGTGGAGACCCCCTTCCTTTTCATTATTCAGCCTCCATTGTGCAAATAATTGTGAATGCTTTTATGTATTTTTCGCCATTTACAGTTCTCCTTTACAAAGAAGTAGCTTAATCGAACTGTCGTCTTTTGATTTGGAAGTGTCGCAAGTGTCGTTTTCAGTCAAAGAAAAGAATCCTACTCTTCTTGATAGTCAATTACATTGTTACTCTTGTATTTGATTTGAATTAATAGTATTTCAAGTGTCAAAAACAATTTTCAATTCAAAATCGCAAAGTGTCGTCATAGTCTTCATTTCGTCTTTTGAAGAGAAAATTGTTAGTACTGTCGCTTTGAAAAAATAATTCAGATTTGTACTTAGCATTCCTTTTGTCGTTCATACATTATGAAAGCAGAAAAAAATACATGCATGTGCATTTGCGTTTAGACTTCTTGTTGATTTTGATTTAGGATAGTGCATCTAGTGTGTGCTCTCTGCTTTATGTTGAAAGAATTTCGCTTCTCTTTCCTTAGTAGCTAGGATTTTCATTGCAAAAAGAAGAATACATGATTGTTTATCATCTCAGATTGCATTTTAGGAGTTGTATATCTACATCACACGGTGAACCTTAAAGGAAAACTTCTTAAGAAAGATCAACTATAAAATAAATTCAATGAACATAAAAATGCTTTGGAACCTAACACACAACATTTAGAAGTCTAGGCTAGAGATGTATTCCAGTGTCGTAAAGCTTGGTAACTATTGCTTTCATCGTAGGTTTGGTGATTCCTCCTCTTTGAGACGACAAGTGCCAGTACAAACTTGTGCTCCCACGTACCATCGAGTATATATTGGGAGACCACAATAGGCTATATCCTTTATCCTTAGGAAGCCGTGTCTGCCGCCCTATCGATCGCAATGCACTGAACACAGCATTCAGGAAGATTAACTGTCGTACCGTTAAAAGTATTCTACAGTTTTGTAATTGGTTTGGTAATCCCTCTATCTAGATTTCTAGAGTAGTCCCTTTCATTCCTTTTCAAACTCCTTAAAGGAAAAGGTCCATCTGAGCACTTGTCACTTAAGGCTCATTAAAAATCAAAGGCGACTAGAGTCATCTTTAGCTTTTTCTCGAATCTTAAAAATTGAAAAAGCAAGTTGTGTCAAAGAATCATAAAATTTATTTTAATCGGAATAACGTCATTGTTCCTTCGTTGGTCTTAGGTTGAGAAAATGGAGTCCACCAACCAAGGATCTTCCCTTAGGGGAAATCCTAGTCCTTCCTCCTCTTGGGGAGATGTTAGTGCACCTCATATGGCCACATTGTCCCTTCCAGGACTGGCAATCGGCTTGCCAGTATGGCTCTTCTCGACCTCTGTGATTCAAAGCACCATGATTCTTGAACAATCAAGTCAACAACTAGATGATGTTAGAGTTACCCCCCAACCTTCTACTTCGTTTGTTTCTCCCTCTCCTTCTTCCTCTTTGCTTGGTGAAGCTGATAAAACTAAAAACCAAGTAATTGAGAAGAAGAAGAAAGGGAAGGAGAAGAAGAAAAAGGAGCCAAAGCCTAAAAGGGGCAACCATACATCGTCTAGCGAAAATCAACACACTGTATCGTCCAAACCTAAATCTCCATGTGTCATTTGCAAAGGGGACCACTATCATTGAGATTGTTCTTACATCCCACGGATCTTAAGGGATTGGTTCCCCTGCTTGCACAATCCGGTGTCCTCAACCTGTGACGATCATGTTGAAAGTACACCATCAACTAGTGAAAATGAAGTCTCTAGAAAGAAAGGAAAATATAAATTTCCTTGTAGACTGTGTGAAGGCGATCATGCCATCCACTGTTGTCCCTTCCTAGATGAAGCTAAAAGAGTCTTGGAAAGCTGTCTTTCTTCACCACTACAGCTTCCTCCTGGATACAAGAAAATCTTACTGAGTCCATTTCTAGTTGAAAATCTAACTGACAGACCTTTATGGTTGGTCGAAGCATCTATCATTGAAGATAAACCCTCTGAGTCCACACCAGACCAAAGTCAATAGGTCGAGACGGAAGTTGACCCAGTCTTGTCTTCGGAAGGTCCACCTTCAGATGATACAGTCAACAAAGAGAATGAGAACGACACCGTTCAAATCCTCTTTGTAAGCACAGACTTTGATGAACACGGGTGCAACCTACCCATTCCTTTACCACAGGAAGGAAGTTCGTCAGAGTCATATCCGGCCATTTATTCGGTCCCACCTTCAAGCAACCTAGTCGTTTCCTTCGACTGGAATCTACTAGGCAGACCCCATCTACCGTCTAATGTACCATTCCGAATCATTATACAATCTTACAGAATGGTCATGGTCGGTACTATCATAGATGATGGGGCTTCTGTGAGTATCCTTTCCTCAACTGCTTGGAAAGCGCTTTGTTCGCCATCGCTTCTACCTGAGATGCGAAATCTGACAGGCTTCGACAAATGAACCAGTCGATCATTAGGGATCCTTCCAAGTTTTCCTATCACTTTGAGAAGGAAAACCGTCAGCCTGAATGTAATGGTAGTCCAAGGACCTTTAGATTACAATCTACTCCTTGGGCATGACTATATTTATAGCATGGGAGCCATTGTCTCCTCGCTCTTTCGAGTGATGTGTTTTCCGCATGAAGGCAGAGTGGTCCAGCTCGTAGACCAGCTTTCATTCCCTGGCTCACACATAGCTAATGGTCAAATACCATCCCTAACTGGTCTTTTTGCACAAGGAATGTCTCATCAATCTCCAGTCTGTCCACTTGATGAATGCGAGTAATTTGGTGATTGTGACTGAAACCCAGGGGGCATGCACTCTGGTTTGCTTCGGCAGGGAAACCTCAGGTATAGGGTAGGTTTCCGTGGAGGATATATGACTAGTCTAATACACCCATCTGTTTAGGAAAATGGGATTAGATCAGAATAAGATACCTTTGTTAGAAGGTATGCCTTTCCCGATAGAACAAATGTTTTGTCTGCAAATTGAAGGGTAACCTGGAAACTCTACTTCGCTATACTCGAGGGCATGCAAACCTTTTTGCATGAAAGTGAAAAAAGACCATTTATTTTCTTAGTATGTAGATTCTTAACCCTTTAAACTCGTAGGATTGGTTGTTCCTAACTTACATAAAGAAAGGATGCAAAGCAAAGTTTCGAATGGTGCAAGCTCCCTAAAAATTGAACCTATCGATGAGACATCCTTATTATATGATTGGCATGAGCAGTTTTACGCAAAGTTCAACCTCGTTAAAAGTTAAACCTAGCAATGAGAAAATGTTCCACCAGAGTTTAAGCTCATTAAACAATGAACCCACCTCCAATAAATAACCATTGCGAACGCATTATCATCAGCTTTTGAG
The DNA here is from genome assembly GCA_000404065.3 of Pinus taeda. Taxonomy (NCBI): domain Eukaryota; kingdom Viridiplantae; phylum Streptophyta; class Pinopsida; order Pinales; family Pinaceae; genus Pinus; species Pinus taeda. The sequence goes on along the minus strand of APFE031705606.1, from coordinate 42,598 downwards.
CCTTGGTCGTGTTCTTGCCATCACCTCCACTTTGTTTTAGCCGATCATACGCCTCCATTTGATTGTTTACCCCTTTTGAGTAACAGCTGCGACAAGTGATTCTGTTAGCCATCCTCTTGACACTGCCGTGATTGGAAAGTTCCAAACCTTACCTGGAACCAGCTGCTACCCAAAAATATCACTCATTCCTCAAAAAACGAGTCTCCTTTAAGATCTTTTCATCTGACTCGTAAAATATGAAAAGATTGCTGAGAAATTGGCCTCTCCAGCTTGTTAAAATGATCGGAAGTGTTATCCCTCCTCTAGATTTTAATCTTTTTGGACTTGAGGGATCATTACACAAAATGATCAAGCACTTGTCTTGTTCGGCTCGTTAAAACTATCGAAAATTCATCCCTTACATATTATTTTATACTTTTTCGGACTTTATGGATTACATGACGAAAAAGGATTACTGGAGTTTCCTTTCCGTCCATTTTCAGACTCTCTAAAATTGAAAAAGGACCGAGTTATCGTTGTCGTTAAACTCGTTAAAACCAATAGCGACAAGCTTGTCCATGCAAATAAGAACGAGTTTCACTGTCGCTAGGCTCATTAAAACAAATCGACAGGTTTGCCCGAAGGGAAAATTATAGAACAAGCATATGTTATCCTCCTCAAGCTTGACAAAAATAAAGAGGTACTGGTCAGCAATGACTGGGGAAAAATTGGGAAGAAAACTTGAAGAAACTTTATTGGTAGCAAGTCGCTCTTGAACATGACACTTTCACTCCATCACCATGATTGAGTCGGGTTGGGTTATTTCGTTCACCGGTCATATTACCATTGGTCCACTGTACCATCCATTTTTGGGGTTAACGCTACCAATCCATTTCAGTGTCGCCAATATGTTCAAGAGAAGTCGCTCAGAGAATTCACCAACCCTACTTGTGTCTTATCTGCTGCAATACCTTCACGCTTCATTCTTTCATGACCACCACCCTGAACCCTGTGTCATCAGATCGTTTTCACCTCCACAAAATAATTTGCTCCGTTCTGTGTCATAGATGTGGGATTCATTAAGGCCCTCCTACGATGGGTCACTTCTTGTCAACTTTAGCTCATTATCCAAGAAGTCGACCTAGGAACAACCCTTTCTATACTTTGAAGCTTGCATGCCTCAATGGCAAGTTTCTCACTTCCGGCGACAGGTTTACATCAATGGCCTTCAACCGAAAGATTTTGGGTGGTGTTCGACGCCAAGTCCCATTTTCACACCACGTAAATTGTATTATCGTACCTTGAGGGTTATCATCATTATTGTGATTCCTCTCACGCCTGTTAACAACTTCCATCATTGGCTGGTAATCAGGCGATGTCTTTCCATGTTCGACTCCAGAACCTCTTTTCACATGGATCGACTTGTACTTTGGGCGAAGATTGAATGAGTTTGAAGACCTCGGATCTAGTTTCATCCATCCAGGCTATGATATATTCAGGAAAATAAAGACATCAAATGTACATCATTGCTGCACAGATGATCATCCAAGTCAAAGGATGATGGCTTTATCAGAATCATCAGTATGCTACACAGACGATTGTCTGTCCTATGTACATGAAAATGAATTTATAAAGTTGAGCATGGGAATGCCCACCTCAGCTAGATCATGAAAATATTATGAAGATAATGTATTGTATTGTATCTTATTACAGGTCGCCTTCCAGTGCGAAAAACCTTGGATCCTCATGATAAAGCATTTCACCCGACATCAAAAGATTTACGACCTTATGCTTTAGGGGGAAACTGTTATAGACATATTTGGGCACTGCAACCCCAATCATATATGTCCATAAACCAAGGGCTTCTGAGTCCCTAAAAGTGTTGTTTCACACCCTAAAGGAACAAGGTTAGCTAATTACATCATCTCCCATAAGTTCTCCATGGAAAGATGCTCAGAATTGGTCAAAAATGGACCATACAGACTGCTTAGTGCTAAGGGTGTGATGCATCTCACCTGCCACATTCAAAAAGTGTGATGCATACTGAAAATCCCTTCTGTAGGGTGCGATGGGTGAGAGTAGACAAATGGCAGAGACAATTTGCAAGGTAGATGATCATGGAATGTTCCAGAAAACTTCTCCTGTGACACTTGCCTCTCTGAATTCGCCTAGGGATGAGTAAGAGATCATGAATCTCCAAGTGGAACCAAGAACTATCAGAGAGAGGAAACTAATCAAAACCCCAGAAGCTGACTCACCCCCCTGTAAACATCTATATATGGATCCCTCATCCCAGAGATCCAGAGGCTGGAATCTTGTATTCTGTAAGGAAGTGCTGTTGGTTTCTTGGTGAAACATCATAGTGTTGGGTGATCTAAGCTTTTCACGAGGTGAAGAAGGGATTTCATGCTGGGAGGATGACACTGGGTCAGATCAATGGGTTGTAATCCTCTCTTCTACTCTTTCTATCAATAAAAGCTATTTAAGTTTTCCTCCACATTCTTGTATGTTTCATGATATATGCATTTGTGTGGTCAATATATATCTGGTCCTATATTGTTTATGATCATAGATCTCTTTGCTTTGAAGGTATTATGCTGCTTTGACTTTAAAGGTGCTCTTTGAAGCGGGGTAAGCCAGGAAGGAGCAGCAAAGATCTGTCAGAGGGGAGCGGAAACGAGCAAGGAACCAAGCGAAAGATTGAGGTTGGTACTCTCTGCTTCTCTCCTATCTACTTCTCATAAAGGAAAACGAAAGTAACTTTAGTTTGTTTGTTTCTAAGGTAGCTACTCATCTTAGTGGGACTAGCAGCTCTGAATGAACACTAGATTTCCCGATAACATGCATGTCTATTCAGAGAAAGACCCGACTGAGATTAAAGACAGAAACAATGTACTATCAGTTGCAAGAATTTCCCTATAAGGAAAACTCTTGTATGCAAAAGGATTTCAATTCCTTGAGATTTGTGCAGTTTTATAGGGTGTAAGATCAGTGTTACACATGGTAACAATAGGATCACCCAGGGAAAGCTATGCTAGGAAACAGGAGCTTGGAGGGAAGTGTGGAGTACTTAATGAGAAGTCTATTTTGCCTATAAGCATCTGTGAGGATTGTACTGAGAGTTGGCTAGCTGTGAGAGCTAAAGCTATGTGTAATCTTGAGATATTTCCACTTGTATGATAATACAGATAGTGGGGTTTTTAGCTGAGGCTTTCCCCTGAGTATTCTTCTGTGTTTCATGTGCGTTGATTCTACTTTTGGTTATATGTGTTCTTCTTTATCTTGTTCAAATCTATTAACCTTCCACAAGTTTGATTACAGAAGTAGATTAAAGTATTTTGCTTTAGTTATATTGCATTATCATGTTAATCTACAGTGAGAATTTCTACATAGGGCACGGAGGTATTCCACCTATCACTGCAATATTTCCATCTCCCATAATGAACACAGGCTAGGAGGAATTTCCATCATCTATTGTAGAATTCCTTCTCCACACACAAGTCTAGGGTTGCTCAACTGCTCCTCTGGCTCATCAAACCTTGAGCTCAACTTCTGCCACTCTAGCAACTACCTAAGTCCATCAATATGGTGCACACCAGACTAAAACTTGGGCACTATCATGTTTCCCTCCAACATGCCATAAATACCTAATCCAATATCCACACTTAGTCCACTCTCACGCTGCCCTCCAATATACCACAAGTGTCGAATACCTGTTGTAGCATCTTCTCCTAGTTAGGGAATCCAAACACCTATGAAGCCCTTCCTCTTGGCTCCTAACATACTTCACTAATATTCCTCTTCTAGGACACCCATCCACTTGCAAATCATCAACTCAATAGGATGACCAAACTTCCGTGTAATGTTTTTCTACTCCTCTTGACATTGTGCAATGTTGATGATGATTTGCACCTCTAGATTTCCTCAAAAAAAAAATCCAAACTCCTTTTGGGATAGCCTCATCCCTAGCAACCATTCAACATGAAAACATCATTACATACCTCTTGTCTAAGCTGGAGTTTTCTGTTGTCAAACTTTTGATTTGGTCCATGTTAGCCCTATTCCTTGCTCTAACAAGCCTACCTAGAGCTATAAAATCCCTACAATAGACTCTAATTCCCTTTGCTACTCCTAATGGCTAGCCTATACTTTTTTTTTATACCATTCGACCCTCTCCTCAAGGTGCTACAAATTCAGCCTAGGTCTTCCAAGCTTCTAGTACCTGCAGCTCTATTTGGGAAGTTTTTCCACACCTCAAACTACATCAAAATCATCCCAAAATCTTCTTTTATCCCTCGATCCTTCACGCTGAATATCTCGGCCCTCAAACAATCACTAGAATGACTAAAACCTATCCTCCTATCCTTCACTTTAGGTCTACTCCTCTCTGCGGCCAAAATAGAACCAGAACAATCAGAAAGTGCTCGTGCTCCTCTTTGCTTTGGTCTTCTAGGGTTGCAGCCTTATTTTAGATGTCTTCCTTTGAATTTGTTGCACTTCGATGAGAGAAATGTCCTCACACTTCTCTTTTTATAGCCTTTATGTGGGTGTCAACTAACACCCCTAAAGGGAACATCCAAATTAAGTTGACCTTAAATAATAGGCTTCTTCACCCACACTATACTTCAAAAATTCATATCTCCATTTTTACATGTCGGATTTCGATGATCTTCATTGTGTTTGATTTGTCTCAACATCCTCTATCATCTCCACCCATAAAATGTTTGATTTTCTCCATAGTTTTATCCCCAACATTAATGGGTGCAAAACCCCAAGCTTAGGTTTCAAGCCCACAAGGCCACTTGTCGAGCTCCTTCCTCCAAACCCTCAATCATCAAGGCTTGGAGTACCTCCCAAGATACCAAAAAAAATCAAAAAGTTGTCTTATAGATAGACTTATTTATCATAATAGGATTTTTGACTAAATTTACAGGGGGTTGTGTTTTCCTGACTATTTGGATAGTTATATTTTGTTGGACAACATTTATTTTTAGATTTTTTTCTAGGAATATATGTATTATATGACTTAGCTTCATATCTATCTGAATGCACATGAAAATGTGTATCTACAGAATGTATTTCATATATATAAATTAAGATATGGGTTTCTTCTCATAAGGAAAAAAATTGATAAACATATAAAATTTAAATATTTGCCATAAACTTATATATATGTGTGTGTGTGGTGTGTGTGTGTGTGTGTGTGTGTGTGTATGTGTAATGTGTATGTGTATGTGTCTATATATATATATAAGTAATATTTTTTATATTTATATAAATTTTGCATCTCTCTATATAGAAATAGTCTTAATTTTTAATTATATTAAAACTTTGATACAGCATATAGCAACAAGTTTATAATTCTGTATAGTGCTATTTTTAAATTATTAAAACTTCGATACTAAATATAGCTACAAGTTTATAATTTATTTATTTATTTATTTTAAATTTTAATGTGATATCATTTTAAAGGGAGCTTACTCTAAATTTATGACTTAGCAAGAGCTGACACTCACCAAGAGTGGGGAAGCTTACTCCTTGAACCTCATAACATCCCATTGTGATAATCATTCAGTTATCCCACGAGGAGACATGCCTTAAAATAATATTATAAAAATGGGTGGCATGTATGGTGGGGTCTTCTCTAACCCCAAAGGAAATACTAAATCAACATATGCTTGGAAACTACATGAGGCTGCTAACAACCAAGAAAATTCTTGTAGCCTCCTTCAAGGAATCATCTAATCATTGCCTCTCAATCTTCACTAATTCACCATCATCAAAGACTCTTCAAATATCTCCATATGAAAACTTTTCCTAGCAATATGAGACTCCACTACATTTTTTCTGGCATCAATTCTCTCCTCCATAACATCCTTTCCATGGATTTTTTCCATGCTTCTATGTCCCTAGAATCAATAATAGATGTGTAGACTTGCAAGCCAATTTGGATCTAAAAAGGTGTTGGGGAGCTTATTATCAATGGGTGAACCATATCTTACCCCACCCACTAAAGCCATGATCCCACCTTCCTCAATGATTATACACCATGTGGCATTAACTCACCATGAAGTTCACATGCAAAGGGTCCCTATATTTCCCCTCATTTTATATTAAATCAATTTCTTCACCTTTTTCACTTGTCCCTCCACTTGTCTGAACCATTGTGGGATTAATCACAACATACGGGATATGGTAGTGCAAACAAGCCATGTCATGATGATTTCAAGTGGATTTATGGCATTTGAGGATCAGCTCAAACCAATGGATGACAATTTCATGGAGTTTGTGGATTTTCTCCCTTTTCCCCAACCACCTTGACCTCCATTATTTTGTGTAGTAGCTCCCTCATCTCCTTATGGAACATCAGAGTGCAACCTCTTTGTTTTCACTGGTTAGGTAGTGCAAGGATGTGGATGACCTCTAATTGAACATGTATCATTTCTATATATACTTATCATGTATGGATTCCTATGTTGCTACCTCTATGGATATCCTCATCTAGCATCAAGATATGTTTCTTTAGGTGCAAGATGAAACTCAAGCATTTTAAGTGCAAATTGATGATTTTTCAATGCCCCAACTTGCTCTATCCTTCTCTGTAACATCCTTGAGTTTAGTGGCCACTAAGAAATAATCAAATCTCCCTCCATAATCTCAACCAAACAACTCCTACAGAAAATTAAGTTAGGAAGGTGTTCCAAGTTCCTCCAAGACAAGATAACATATGCAGTGTTTCTTTGTATATTATATAACAATATCCTTCATATAATTTAATGTATCTCTTTTTTATGAATAGTGTAAATAACTCTTTGTAGTTGTCCTCTGCTTAAAAAAACAGAGCACAAAATTTTGATATAACTCCCTTTAACTAAATTTTTATGTAATTATTATATTACATTTATAAACACATATTTGACTAATATGTTATCTATTGATTTCAATGGGAAAATATTATATAAAAATAATATTATTTCTTCTAGAGGCACTCTCCAACCCAATATGGAGGAGATGTTGTAGTGTCCATACAATGAAAACAAATAATAATAAAATAAAATATCAACTCAATTAAAATTATAAGAAAAATAATAAATCAATTCAATTCAATTTATTATATTGTAATTTTATTTCTATTAATAAATTCACAAACAAGTTTCTCATATTCATTTTCTTAAACATGATATTTGAAATTATATCTATTATCTTGGTTTTAATACAATTAAAAATAACAAAGAGATGTGAAACTTGTACAATTATTTTATTAAGAACGAGAATATATCCATCTTAATTAAGAATTCATCAAGTGCTGAGAGGAACAAAATTTCCAGAGGTGTAAACCTTTCCTCAAGTTTTACACTCAAAAAGAGGTTTGAGTCTTGAGAGATTTGATCTCTTTCGGTACTTGACAAATTCGGAATGAAGATGAATTTATACGGGTATATAAAAAATATGTAATTATATAACAACTTAAAACTTAATGGTGAAAAGGGAACATTATATAATGGTGTTGTCTAAATGTTCTACATTTTGGAGTTTTTAGTTGTAAGTTGGTGAAACATTTTTTTGTCAAATCTTATTTTATGTTGTTTAAGATCCATTTTTGAATGCATAAATGGGTTTTGCAGCTTGAAAAGTCTAGGGTTCACTCAAATTGTGCAAAGTCTGTATATTAAAATTGTTATTCCAACAAATACCTATTAAATTTTAAACAAATTCTATCAGAAAGTATACATGAATAAACTCTAAAATATGGAATAATTAAATTAAAACCTATATATTAAAAACATTAGAAAATGAAAAAATAACAATTAATATATATGTATATGTATATGTATATGTATATGTATGTATGTATGTATGTATGTATGTATGTGTGTATGTATGTTTTCTGCTCCAAGGGTTAGCTCAGTTGGTCAAAAACCATGCCTCACCATCGGGAGGTCACAGGGTTGATTATGCCCGAAGTCCTTGGGGTTAGGTCTTGCCAGTAGGCTAAGGGGGCGATTAGCCCAGATTTTTCTGTGGACGTCGCGACCACTCACTGACCAAGGTGTTCATGAACCACACTTAAAAAAATAAAAATAAAAATAAAATGTATGACATGTTTTCCTTCATAAAAATATATATATAAAAGACATTGAAACATGTAAGGCATAAACAATATTCTATTTGTATGACATGTTTGCCTACATAAAATTACATATAAAATACATTGAGACATGTAAGGTATTGTGGAAATGCATTGATTTGATTTGCATGAGGCAAAATCAACAACATTATACATATGGTTCATTTGTATTAGCTTGTTTGAAAAAATTCAACTTTAATATGCAATGCAACCAAATCAATTGTAGTTTAAATCAACTTGTCAATGCCAAATTCTATAAGATAATTATCATTTTTATACCTTTCTCTTTAAAATTAGATAATTCTAGCAAGCTCAAAACACCTCCAAAACATCACAAATACAACCATGCAATTCGTAGATAGGACATCTCCTTATCACTTCTTTGAGAATGTGGTAAAAAAGCCCATTTTTCTCACTTTCCCCTAAAAAAAATGTAGTGTTGCTTTGAAATCTATGAAATAATTTAAGTCGTGCGCTCTAATTCATTCCCCTTGAAAAAGATAGTGCAAGTTAAAAAAATTGAAATAGGTTGAAACCATAACATGTCTTGAGTTTGAGGATCAAGAACCAATTTTATATATATATTTATTTTTTAACCAATAATTTATTTTAAAATAAAATTTTAATTAGCCTTGATGCTTATAATGTATATTAACAAATTTGGTTTGTTAAAGACTCTTGAGATATTTTCAACAATATTCTCCTATCTTAAAATCTATTAAATCTCATATGCATTATGCATTATATATTTGTGATGTATTTTAATTTGAAAGTGTAATATACCAATTATTTTAAGTGTAACTTGTGCAATATGTTTTCTATTTTTTAGTATCAGAGCGATTTTCTGGCTCACCGGAGAGCCATAAATATCTAGAGAAATGATAGCTAGTCATCTATTTAAAGTGCTAAACTAGATCTATCTCTTCAACTTGTCTTGACGATGAACCACACTAGTTGGTTCGAAACGCGTCGGCAAAAGTCTTTGTTTATGTGATTTACGCCGAAACTCTTCGTATAACTAGTCATCCTCTCTTAATAAGTAGATTAACATAAATCTTGTGACATTTTTGAGTGTTTGTCCTTGTGTTATTTTGTTTGTAAGAGTGTTGTAGCAACGAGAAACAAGATCCTTACGTGTCACTAGTCAATAGACTACACATTATCCCTTTTGTTGGTGGAGGAACAATAGGTATCTGAACAACAACACGATTCCATTATGTATTTACATGCCTGACGCTGTCACGGTTGCATTTGGCGATGGGGTGTTGCTTTTGGTGGAGTTGATGGCAACGATAATGGAGAGCTTCCGAGCAGTCGTCACCCGTGCCACAGATGAAGTACATGGCGCCTGTTTTGTTCAAATGTAATGATTGTGCTTTTGCTAGTGGAGTCAAAATGTTCGTCAATTGAATTGTTTCATCAATTTCTTCATCGAGCAGTGGTGACAACAGAGAAATATTGTATGTATGCGCGGTGTGATAACTAATTTCATGTGTCATGGCCTTGAATTATTATGTTGTTTCCTTCTTTGAAACTTTTCTCTTTACGAATGTAGGGGTTGAAAGGACTGATGGGTTTCAAGGCCATACGATATTGTTTAACTTTACGGTTTAACTTGTCATAGGATATTGTTGAACTTTACGCAGAGAAAGTGAACAACATGGGTCTTTATGAAATTGCACAAGCTAAGTGTCTACGTTATAAATTGCTAGGAGGCTTTACAATGAGAAGGGCTTGCTATGGTGTGTTGAGGTTCATTATGGATGGATATATGATCTCTTATGGTAAATCTGTCAATGGATATATTGATAAAGTAGTTCAACATGTTCTTTTACGCCAAGGTGCCTTTGAAATTAAAGTGAAAATAAAGTTGGACTGGGATCTGAAATGAAAGCATACGACGGCCTTGGCTCTGCATATACTTCACATCATATTTGTTGGACCTATTGGATAGCTTATCGTGTATGAAGTCATGGATGGGCATAGGCATGGCTTGGGTGTTGTGTATGGTACACTCCTTGTTGGGTTGTTGTGCCAACTTGATGGGGATGTTTGATGAACGGTGTGTTATATTTTGTGTAACAAGGTTATCCACAAGAGGAGCCGGCGAAGTAAATACCAATGTGACTAATTATATTGTTAATTAGATTTTCTATTGTTACAGAATTAATTATTGAACACTTTTGTATAAGTCAAATTAGTGGTTTTTAACTTTTTTTCGGTGCTAACTGAATATATCACTAATTTGATTATGTGATTTTGTTACATGCTGATGGGTCTCGTTATGCTTTGAGTTTCAAAAGCATCAATTACAGGTCATTTTTATAAAATTTTGTGTGATAGAAAATGTAAAATTGTATAATTGACTCTTGAATACATAGTACAAATTACCTATATAACTATCAAAATTGTAGTTTGTTACATTTTGATAAATGTAAATTAGTCCATAAAGTGGTTTAGTATTGATATTGTCTTTCGGGAGGTCAAGAAGTGTCAATTTTGCAAGTTTGTCAATGATGGTGGGAGACAATTGTACCTTTAATGAGTTAAATGGGAAGCTTGAAGATTGTGGTGGAGAAAGAGCTTGGTGGAGAAAGAGCATTGTGAAATTTCAAAGTGGGTATAAATGTTAGTGAAAACTATATCACACAAAACTATGATTTTTTATTCTTGTATTAATCTTTCCAATATTAATTAAGTGAGGGACATAGAATTAATGCCTACAATACTATATTAGCATATTTGGCTTATTGGTTGTTGGCGTCTGCTAAGAGATTTTCTCAATAGTATTCTTCTATCTTAGAATCTGTTGGATCTCATATGCACTATATATTTGTGATGTATTTTGGTTTTAAAGTGCAATATATCAATTGTTTTGTGTGTAACATGTGAAATATGTTTGCCATTCTAATTTCCTTTTGTTTTTTATAACATGAGTTTTAAAAGTTTTTATTTTTTAAAATGATTTTTTGAATGTTTAAATGAATTTAATATTAAAAAAAAAATTAAAACACTTATTATGTTGTGTTTTAATAAATAAATAAATATCGGCTAAGTTGATTTTAATAAGAATTGAAATTAACGTAATCATATAAATTAAATGGTTATAAAAACTAATAAACACCAATCCATAACGAGTATCAAAATATTTATTCCATGACAGATTTAACGTTACTAAAACTAAAAAAATCATAAAATCAAACTAAATTATAAATGATGATTGAGAAAGAAAAAGCTGAGAATAAAGATTGGCTTATCAACTTTGATGTGGTCTCCCTCTATACCACGATTCCTCTTACTAAACCCATCAATGTTATAAAAGAAGTAGTTGATCCCCAGATTGCCAGTGTTTTTGAGATTTTCTTACGCTCTACCTTTTTCAGCTTCCAAGGTAGGTATTATAAACAAACCACGGGAATAGCTATGGGTTCCCCGCTATCCCCCATTGTAGCAAACCATTTGAGGGAAAGTTTTGAAAAACAAGCCCTTGATTCTTACCCATTGAAACTCAGGTGGTGGAAAGGATATGTTCATGACACCAATGTGAAGTGGTCTCATGGAAATACTGTGTTGGATAAATTTCTCAACCACCTGAATACTAGATCTGATAACATTTAAATTTACCATGGAGATAGAAGAAAACAATAGCATACCCTTCCTTGATGTGTTGGTCACCAAGAAATCTGATGGAACCTTACGACATTGGGTCTACATAAAGAAAACTCAAACTAATAGTTACCTCCTTGTGAATTCCCACCATCACCCCTCACAAATTACTTGTGTTCTTAACACTCTTTCCGTAAGATCCCCAAGAATTTCTGACACTGGACACATTAACCAAGAAAAGAACCATTTGATTAAGGCTTTCAAGAATATTGGCTACAAAGAGGAAGATAGATATATAAAAAATAAATAAATAAATAAGGCGGAGAAAAGATGGCTCCAACCACATTAACTCCAACCACAATGCAAAAGAATTTATCTTCCTTACATCAAAAGTGTGACTTATAGAATTGCGAAAATTATAAGAAAAAATAAATTCTCCATTGCTTTCAAACCTTTGAGAACTATCCACCAAAACATGAGATCTGTCAAGGATCATATTAACCCACATCAACACCAAGGAATCTACAAAATAACTTGTTCTCGTGGTAAAAGTTACATTGGGGAAACTGGAAGATCCTTCCAAAATCAAGATGAAAGAAGATGCAACTGATATTAGACATGAGGGAGTTTGCTCTTCTGCCCTCACCAAGCACTCCATAAATACCATACACCATATAAACCTTGAAAACTTCGAGATTATTGCCATAAAAACCCATTATTTAAAAATTTGTTTTAGAGAAGCTTTGGAAATCATCAAAAACCCTAACAATCTAAACAGAGACAATGGCCTTGAAATTAACAATTGTTAGATTTCCCTCCTTAATAATTCTTAAGAATTCTATAAATTCTTATGTCCTACCACATCTCTTACTTTCTCTTTGTATCCCTTTCCCCGTTCTTTCTTCTGTCCCCTCTCAAAATTTACATTTCAATAAAATTATTAATATAACATTAATAATAATAATATTATAATATTAATAATAAGATTAATCAATCATACACGATATATAATAACATTTTTAACTATTTTAATGAAATTCTAATAATTAGGTTAACTAATATTTACAAATTATTACCTTAAATATTAACTTTAATATACTTTATTATTAATAATATAATATATACCCTTTAATTACTTCTTAATTAATAAAATCAATGTTTTAATTTTTATAACCTTTAATTTCCTACATTATAAAAGAAAAAAGAAAGAAAAGATATATTAAAAACGATTCTGCCATACCATCATTAAATACATTATTATTAATACATTTACCTTATAATGTAATCTCTTCGACATATTATTATTAAATTCTATTAGTATGGTTTTATTGAAGCCAACATTCTTCATTTCCTCTTTTTATTTTTTATTTATTTATTTATATATTTGTTCTCTCCACATTGTTTATATTAAAAACGATTATGGCATACCATCATTAAATACATTATTATTAATACATTTACCTTATAATATAATCTCTTCGACATATTATTATTAAATTCTATTATTATGGTTTTATTGAAGCCAATATTTCTTTATTTCCCTTTTTTAATTTATTTTTTGTGTATTTATATATTTGTTCTCTGGACATTGTTTTCTCAAAGATTTGAAGTCTGGTTGATGGATACATTTATGGAAACATAGATTTTTCTAAAAATGAGTGTGGTAATTTTGAGTTTCCAAACTGAAAACATTATTTTATTATTATTATTATTATTATTATAATTACATATAAGTTGAAGCATATATATTTTTTAAAAAATAAGGAATACAATTTTTAGCCATAGAGATTTACTTCCATTTCATCGTTGAAAATTCTTAATTTGTTAATAGGATTTGTTACAATATCATGGGCAATAGATGATTTGTCAGTACCATATGTCCAAAAACCATAACTCACCTTATATGACACACTTACTCATATAACAATTTTTTTAATTAATTTCTTTAATTAAAGAATGAAATGAAAAAAACTACTTTGTAGAATAAATCTTAAATTTCATTTGTATATATTATTAAAAAATATTCAAAAATATTCTATAACAAAATAATCCTTACGAACCCACTTAATACCATTTATATTTAAATTAAAATTCTATAAACCTTATTCCAAAATAACACCTATCCAAATAGCAACTCTAAAATCATGACCAAAATTCTCTCCATCTCCCAAATGTGTCCTTCCATGTTATATACTTTCAACCTTAAATTTAACTTAAAACGTTATAAATTTAGATAAAATAAAAATAAAAGTAAAATAAAAGATCGACTGAATTGAAAGTCATGATGAGCCATTGAACATGCTCCAGATATGATTTTATAAAAAAATGCTAGAAACTTCATAAACACCAAAGTCACCCAATAAAATGAAATGCATATGAAACAACTCGACCTCTGGTTTGTACTACCAACAATTTTTTCATCACTAAATATTTGCTGGATTTTCTCAAAATTTTACAACCCACTGAACTCTGACAATCTTTCATTTTTTTCAACCAACTGTAATAGGAATGTTATATATCTACCCAGTTCTCCAAGAAGAGCACTAATGCATCATCACCAAGACTTGCGGGGGATCTTTGCAATGTGCAACAGAAAGAATTATAGTAGTCTTAATGCGCTCTACGAACAAAAAAATAATAGAATGATCAGTGAATATATCTTTTCTACAATTAGGAAGCTCTTGATATATCTTTCCAATCAGGGAGCTCTTGATTTCACAAAAAAAAATTATTAGATCCAAGTGGCATAATAAATCCAATCCCTTTTCTAATAGTTTGAATCTACAATAGTAATCATGATAGCCAGAACCACTTCTTGCGGAAGAATTGTTCTATTGTTTGTACATGTTGCCTAACATAGAGGTGCGATGAACGGACTTGAAAAAATCTTGATTGGATGCATGCACTTGGGAAAATATTTGTGAGCTCGTTGGGAGTACTATGATTTCCAACATTCACCATTACCTTTCGTTAACCATTAACATCACCGCTCTTGCATCCATGCACTAGCATGCATTCGAAGGTGATTTAGAGGATCAAGGCTATCATGGCACATTTCCTTTGGTCAGGGGCCACGTGGGATTATAAGTTTCATCTAGTGCATTTAGATGCCATTAAAATAGGAAAGGAGTTCGATGGATGGGGCTTACTAGATTTAATGGCGTTTGGGTGGGAAATATTAACAAAAATTATATAGAGAGATATTTTGAGAGATATTTTTGGTAAGGGCATACGGCAAGAAATCATTTATGACAAATACTTGAAGCACATGACTTTCTTGGAATGGTACAGGCACAAAGGTGATGGTATGAAGAAGGGACATCATATATGGAATAGATTCATTAGATTTAGAAAGTGCTTCTTTGATAATTTGTAGTGGTCTTTTAGAAATGGTGACAAAATTCTAATTGGGATCAACATAATATAGGGGTATGCAATTTCCATAATCTACCTCTTTGTGTTATCGTTTCCTTGCATGAGAGGGGCATTTTATTTCTTGACCAGGCCTATGGACAAAAGGTCGATACTTCTCCTTACCTACCTTGGAAGGTCACTATACAGGTTGGTCTATCTGGTACAAATGCTAAATATTGGAATCGTTTCATTATTTTCCTTCATTCGTTTGGTCTTATAACGAAGGGATGAGGGGATTGAATTAGTTTGGAGCAATACCCTTCATAATGGGAGTGTGGTAGTTTCGAAAATTTACAAATTCATTTCATATAAATCTCACGGTTTGACAAATCATTGTTAGTACAGGAGAGTATGGAATTGGAAAGTGCCTTTGAAAATAATCAACTTTGTTTCGCTAGTGGGAAAAATTGCATTCTTACTTGGGATAACATTTGTAACAGGGTCATTTTTGGCCCAAGATGGTGTTCTTACTATAGGGAGTCACAATAAAATGTCCTTCATATTTTTGTATAATTCCTTTTTGCTATTTTTATGTGGGTGAGGGTCCTGGATTTTCTCCAACTTCTTTCAATCACGACTTTCTCATTGCTTGAATCTTATATAAATGGTGGTTCAATAGGTGAGGGAAGTATAAATATATTCCTCAGTTCATCACTTAGGAAATTTGGCATGCAAGGAATTCGGTAATATTTGAATATAATCCCTTGCATATTGGCCGGATTTGTTTCAACATGCAGGCTTGGTTGGAATTTGGGGTATGGGCATACAAAGCTGACAAGATGCCCAAGTTGAGGAGGAACTACATTAAGGTGAATTATCTAGTTAGATTTTTTAATGGTTCCTCATGATGTGATAGATGTGGATGTGGGGTTGTGTTGTTGATCAGTTCACACATTCAGTTTTGTTTCTTAGGGTTTGGTTGGGAGGGCATAAATTTTAGTGCAGAGACCCTTCTCTTTGGGGATTATTATATATGACTAGGAAACATTGTTTGGATCAGATTTTTGTCTATGGAGACTCTAGGTCCATTACTGATGGGGTTACAGGGAAGTTAAATTTTCCGCCCCTTCTTGGTCAATTGGCTAGCTCGTATTAAGATGTTAATACAATGTTTTTCTGGCATCACCTTTCACCATGTTTATAGGGAGTTAAACAACGTGGCAGATGGGTTGTCAAAGAAATTTTTGGTGGTGAATCCAAGTTATTTTCATTATAGTTTCAGATTAGATGGTGTGGTGTTGGACAAGGGCAAGATCTCTCTTTCTCAATCACTCCTTGAGTTATGGGCAGATACATCTTTTGTTTTCACATCTTTTTGTTTTTTGTTTTTGATATTTGATTGAGCACAAAGTCTCTCCGCAATATGGATGTTCACGAGTTTCATTATATGTCTTGTACAAACTCTATATTTTTCTAGAACATACAGGCTCAATGGTGGACAGTTAAGAATTTGAATTTTTGAATCTTTATCTAGAATGTAGTATTTAGTTTTAGCATATGATGGAAATTCAGGATTATATATGTACTAGATTTCTAAAAATAGTAAATTCTTCTATAATAAAGGAAACAGACAAAGCCAACTAGAGGTCTAGGTGGAATAGGCAAGTGGCCACTAATATCCAACTGGATCACCCCTCCTCCCTTAGGAAGAAATGATCCCCATTGCATGCATAACATCCATGAGGTGAGGGAATTTTTGTTGAACCTGGTTCATCGTGAACCAATTTCTCTTGTGAAGGAGTTTACCTTCCTTGACAACTTGATATAGTTGGATCCTCTGCTAGCAAGTGTTCTTGATATCTTTTTCCATGATCCTATCATTTGTGGCTTGTTCAATGTAGCTTGGGTTGAGCTATGCTGGTGTCATCTTCTTAGCAATGTCGGATGTGTCCAACAATGGAGGAAAGTATGGTCGCAGTCGGTCCGCATTGAATCTTGGTTCCCTACATCCTTGGTGATGGTGTACATGCCATATCAGAGCAGGTGAAGCTTGCTGTGGGGCCTAAAGAGGCCCTCCTTCTGCAAATGTAACCAAACTTTGTCTCCCACTTGGAACTTATGTGGCACTCGATGTTTATCATGACATAACTTTGTTGTCTAGGCAATCCTCTCTACAGAAAGAGATGATGCCTCTAGCCCAAAGAGAGGGACTAGCAACCTACGCGACAATCAATTAGACACTTTCCTAAGTAATGATCAAAATAGGAAAAGAGAAAGATGGCCTACCTCATTCTAATGCTACAACGTCCTCCTTTGTTGAATAATTCAAATCACTTGTGCCACAGGCTGGGTCTTATTGCTCACAACATTTGAATGTCTACACTAGAGATCAAGACACAATAAAGAATACAAGTACAAATAGCATAATTGAAAGTAACCTTCTTAAAAGATCAAGGAGAATTAAGTTAAGTGATGCATCAATACAAACATTTATGGAAAGTGAACAAGCAGTTGTATATATTAAGAGAATAAAGGAGGAAGCATACAACCAAGTCTTGATGTCAATAAGATCTCCTTGAGTGAATGTCAAAGTCCAAGCTCAAGCTCTCAAAGCACTCCTTCTCCAAGCCAAATGAGTAGCATGTAGGCACAATCTCAGCATAAGGGTGAAAATAGCCAAAGACCAACAATTTGGGAATGGGAAAAGATGAATATATAGGCAGGGAAAGGGAGTTAGGATCTCTCTAAAGATAGGAGAAGGCCCTCATATCAAGGAGGTAGCTCATAGGGATAATACCAAAGGGACAAGTTGAGAGAACTCGACCTCATCAACATCGAACAACCTCTAGCTCATCGTTCTAGAAGCCTCTAGATCACGAAGCTTCTTGTCCTCTTTGGGAAAAATTTCCTTTTAGGGATCATTGTGGGTATCCAAGCCAAAAGTGCGTTGGCAGTACAAGGCTAGTGAAGTGCAGCTAGTGACCAACATAGGTTGTCAATTTCAAGGGAGAGATGATCCTCAAATTAGGGTTTTAGAGCCCTTTTCTTCAGGGGAAGCTTAAGGCATTTTCCATCAGTGTTTTAAGGAGGATATAAGCTTCATATTTGGATAGGTACACTGCATGATTTCCATGTTTTGAGCACTTTAGGGTATGTCACAGGGAAGTGTGATAAGTGTGACAAAATAATGTGTAACAGATGCCCCGTAAAGCATGAAGTCAGAATAGGGAGTGATGGCTAAGATGCTTTACGAGCTTTTGCAAGGATGAGAACAAACACTATTAGGAGACTTACAAATCAAGGACACATATACATAGACATATCTAATATCAAAACATGAATCGATGGTATGGACACAACCATCCAGATACTAAGGGTTGTGAAAAAGAGCCATGGCATGGGCATAGCCATCTGAATAAGAAGGATCATATGTAAATCTAAGATCCAAGGTATAGACGCAACCACCCAATATGAAAGGATCATCATAAATGTAAAGTCCCACGATATGGTCACAACCATCTGTATAGAAGAAACATGTGTACAATCATGAACAATACATAACTCCATGTACCCTGAGTCATATCAGACAAAAGTCAGGGTCTTGTGCTCCATCCCAACCCGATCAAAGTACGAATTCTAACATGCTAATGAATGTGTCGAAGTCGAACATGTTAGAAAACCACTTGATTATTGGCCAATGATGTAGACCATTAACATGAATGAGAGGAACCACTAGTAATGACAATGGTTCTCAAGGTACGACAGTACAATATGTGAATGTGAAAATTAAGTTGAAGTCGAACACTCATGGAATCATCTGATCGAAGTTCAATAGTGAAAACATGTTGTCGAATGCAAAGAACTTGCCATTAAAACATGCAAGCTCTAAGGTACTGAAAGGGAGTTTCTAAGTCATGTTCCTAGATAATGAGTTGAATTCGACAGGAAGTGACTCATCAAAGGAGGGCCATGATAATCCCCCCATCATCAACATGAAACAAGGAATAAAGTGAAATGAATGAGTATGATCAAGATTGTAGCAAAAGGTCAAACAATGTATAGGTAACAAACTGCAGATAGGACTTCTCTTGAACATATCGATGATACGACTCTAGAGTGTGGCAACATTTGACTAACATAGGACCATGGTTCATCATGAAGAAGTAGAATAGTCAGATGAGAGGAAAAATAGATCACCCAAACCCGGAAAGACAAGTGATTGAGAAAGGATATCCCAAACTCGACACGAGATGTAGATGAGTGTGATGTTCAAGAGTAACATGCTGCCTATACAAGAAATGTTTCACTTTCACTTTTCCCCACTATTTCTAATGAGTACCACTTTATTTTTACACAAGCTTGAAGAGGATACCATATGCTTGTTGTATAAGTTCACCCTTTAGATGAATCCATCCTAGTAAGTTTTATGAGTCCTAGGAAGGAGAAACTCGGTCTCATCATGGTGACAAGTCCTTTTCGTAAGAATTTTTAACAAGACTGACGGAATAATAACTTGGTGCCTTTTTCATATTTAGAGAGTTTGAAAAAGAGGCGAAAAATAAAACTCCATCACGCCCCTTTCATAATTTGTCTCTCGAATCCAAAAAGGTAGAAAACAATATTCGACAGAACCTCTTGAACATGTCGATCAAGGTGTTCCTTTTTCATACAATATTCTATCCCATTCCAGAAAAGGGTTAAAAGTATTACTTTTACGAGTTCGAAACGACAAGTACTTGGCAATATTTTCATTTTTCGAGAGTCAGAAAAGAGCTTAAATATGACTCCTTCTGGAGAAACGAGTGGTATAAAAGGATAGAAACTAGTTCTGGTCATGATGGAACTGCTCAAAACATGTAAAGTTCAAGAGGCTAGCTAATAAGACCACTCATCATAGATCTTCCTCAGGAAATGGTGAAACAACCAATTGAAAGCTTGTGATCATCCAAAGAGATGGTGACGATGGAATGAAATAGCCAAGGCTCATCTGGAAAAACAAGTTGATACAAATGATAATCACGATATGTAAAGTGGGAATGGTTTCATTTTTACACAAGCTTGAAACATGGGAAACTATGTTTAAGTATACTTGAAAATGGTTTCATTTTTTCACAAGCTTGAAACATGATAAAAAAAACTATGCTTGGATTTGGTTTCATTTTTACACAAGCTTGAAACAAAGATAAACTATGCTTGAGATGAGTTTTCATGCCCCTAGAATAATGACTCAATTCGAGGTAGATTCCCCCAAGATTCATTTCATTCACCTAAGTAGACTATTGGTTACTAACAGGTGGATGGAATGAAGGTTTACTTACGAGATCAAGTGAAAGACTCGACTGGGATTTTACAAGATCTAATCAAAGACTTAAATTGGAAGGGGATTTGTTTCATTTTTTAATGACCTTGACACAATAAAAGAACCATTCTCATGACATCTTGTTTCATTTTTTTCCCTGAGCTTGACATAAGTAAAGGAACCATGCTCATAGCCTATTTCAATTTTAACGAGGTTGACATAGTAAAAGAACAATCCTCATGGTCCTTGTTTCATTTTTCAATGAGCTTGACATAAGACAAGGAACTCTACTCCAAACCCTTCATCAAAGACCAAAAGAGGCCATGGATTTCAAGAGGTTCTCATCAGATGGGAGGAAAACACTCTGGAAGGGATACATGTATAGGGATCAAAATGAAAAGTTGGGCTCCAATTCCCCAGTACATGGTGTACTACATCACCTACTAGATCATCAGTAGATGTGGGCATGGAACAGGTGGCCACGTAATTAACCTATGGTGGGGGTGATACTGTTTGCATAAGAGAACCATTTAGGGTTTATGGTTGATGGGGAGTTGATTCAGAACCAATGAATGTAAGATAATCAATGACCACAATCATTCCTTCATGTGGGAAACACATCACTCGAAGGAGGGAAGACACAAGAGCTTCCATGACATAAACATAGTCATGACCAAGGAGTAGATTAAAATCTAAAGGGCCTTGGACAACCATCACGTCTATATAGATAGTATATCCTCCTAAAGTAACAGGTAACTTAGGAAGGATCCCTAACAGTTGATTGGTTCCTCTGTTAAAAGCTAACAAATTCTGGGTGACAAGGATGATCTGCAGAGAACCTAAATCTTGCCAAGAAGTTGAGGATAAAATGATAACATATGTGCCCTCATCTATGATCGTTCTAGGTACAACCATATGGTAAACTTGTACTGTAATCTAGAAAGGAACATAAGGCAGAAGATGATATCCTGCCAGCCAGCTCCAATCAAAAGAATTGACTAAACTACTTGGAGGAGGTGTTGTTGGAATGTGAGAGTTTCCCTCTTTATCTATGGAAAAAGAGAAATTCTCTCATGTACCTCGGGAATGGGAGGATTTCCATCCAGTTCATTCAAAACTTAAGAAACCAAAATAACCTGAGTTGTACGAGGTTCACTCTCTACTAGAAATGTATGGTTAACTGAAGGTGGAGTCAAGTCTACCATTTTATCAACCACTGGTTGGTCAAGAACAGACTCATGACACTCACTTTCAGAGAGAGTGGGGTTGACCAAAGATGACTTTTGATCAAACATTGGATCAACTAGTGAAGGATCAGGGGAAAGCTTTCAATACCCTGTCAAAATACGAGGTTGAGAAGCAGTAAGGTTTTCCAACTCTTTGGAAGATTCGTCCATAAGAGAAAAATGGTGAATGGTATGATTACCTTCACACAACTTACAGGGAAATTTGACTTTTCTCTTTTTCCCATGGACTTTACTAGTTGAAGGTTGGTCACCAACATGAACTCTAGAGGTTGATGACAAAGGTTAATGTGAACCTGTGGACCACACTTCTAATACCTTGGGAATACTAGGACAATTCCGAAGAAGGTGGTCACCCTTACATAACATGCAAGGGAATTTTACTTTCTGGGGTTGGTTAGAAGATTTTTCTACATCCGTTGCATATGTAGCAATGGTTGCTTGGTTTTACCCTTTACTATTTTTCTTCTTCTTCTTCGTCCTTGTCTTCTTATTCTTAGCTTCTTGGTTACTAGAATCTAGACTTTCACCAGGTGAAGAGGAAGAACGAGGTGAAGAAACAAGTGAAGAAGATGAGGGGCCAACTTTAGGATCAACATGAGGTTGATTTTGTTCAGGTGGAGGAGAAATCAGTTGAAAAGAAGTTTGGACACTCGGAATCAGCAAGGTCGAAAATAACCAAACTGGAAGACCAATGGTCGATCCGGGAAGGGACAACATTGCCATATAGGGACCACCAACTTTTCCAAAAGAAGGAAAAGAACTAGGATTCTTGTCAGATGGGTTTACTTGACTGGTAGACTTAGGAAATGTTTCCATTGGTGTAAACCTAAGATCTACTAAGGAGTATTTCCACAGGAAGGATGTTTTTCTGTGGTTAATTAATTGATTTTAGAACTTTAACAAAAAAAAATCAAAAAGGGGTAATCTAGGCAAAAGGGTTTACCAAGTATCTGTGAACCGAAATATGTACCTTCACCGAAACCAAAGACTTAACGTATGGTGGCCAATCTCCCTGTATGTTGTGTTCAGTGTATCACGTTTACAAGGCAGATGACTCGGTCACCTGTGGCTAAAGAATAGCAGGCTAATGGGGTCTCCCAATATATAAGCGAGGGTACGGGTATTATAAGTCCGTGTTAACAATGTCTAATGCAGAACCGTTCGATGAGAGCATCCCTATATACGTATCATATTGAAGTGCCTCCTATATACGCTAAAATATTGGAGAACCTTCTATAAACATCCATACTAGAATGGGATTTCACCCCCGAGATACACTGTAGGAAATTAATGATAGATTCTAGGTTTATAGATGTCAAAACACGTCTCTAGCCTAGACCTCTAAATGTTTGGGTTAAGTTGCAAATGATCCTTAGGTTGATCGACGTAAATTTTAAGTTATCTTCAATTAAGTTTCAGTTTTAAGGCTCAAAATGTTGTCACCTGAACACATATGATGCAACTATATGAGAAAAGGAAAACTTTTTGTTTCAATGAAATCTAGACTAACCAAAGGAAGAAACTCAATCAATAATGCATCAAACAACATGCCTTCCAATAAATTTCACTTTTGTCTTCCAAATGCAATGCCAAAAGTAAAAACAAATTTCACTTTCCTAAATGCAACATTTTGAAAGCAAAATGATTTTTACTTTACTAAGATGCACTTCTATGAATTATTATTTTATTTCCATTTTGAATGATTTGATGCACATAATAAAACTTTTAGCTTTCAATCATTGAAAAATGTGATCTATTTTCAATGATGAATCTCAAAAATAAATTTTCAATGCAACTAATCTAATGCATTTTCACGAAAAGGAAATTTTTAAAGACAAGCTAAAACCAATGCACAATGATGTTTTCAATGATTTCCATAGAAAAGAACACTCAATCAACTAACAAAACCAACATCTCAATGACACCAACAAATAGCAATCAATGACTAACTGAACAAAAACCCTAGAACTCAGTCATATTTCACTTCAAAGCCAATGAGACAAATTTTGCAAATTAATCAAGAATATAAATCAAAGAACTGACAAACACAAGCATACAAGATGGGAAAAGACCTTAGGGGCCAAGACACACTGGATTCTAAGGCAAGAACCTTAAAAATTCGCACATTCAAGGATCAGAATTACTTTAGATAGAAAAATTCGTGATGATTGGGTTATCAGCACTACTTTTCATAGCCAAACCAATGATGGTCGGGGTCATCAACACTACTTTATATAGAAAAAGTAGTGATGATTTTTAGCACAAGAAAACAGTGAATAAAATTGTTTTCAGCGTGACTGTAAAGGTAAAAACCTGTGCTACTAGTGCGACTTGTCACTGGTAAAACTCGCGCTAAGTGAGGAATATGGGAAAAAACAAAAATTATTTAACAAATACTCCTGACTTAGCACTCTGAGGCAACAATCATTAACTGTATAAACCTAGAATGATGCACACAAACCTATAAATTGACGATTGTTCAAACTAAGCAGAGGATTAGATTGAAGGAATGGATGGAAAGGGTTATAGCTTCCCCAACAGAGTCGCCATGTTGTTTTCTAGGTAATCCTCTCTATGGAAAAAGATGATCCCACTAGCCCAACGAGTGGGACTAACAACCTATGTGATAATCAATTAGACACTTTCTTAAGTTACGATAAAAATAGGAGAAGAGGAAGATGGCCTACCTCATTCTAATGCTACAATGTCCTCCTTTATTGAAGACTTCAAATCACTTGTGCCACAGGCTCGGTCTTACTGCTTACGGCATTTGAATGCCTTCACAAGAGATGAAGACACAATAAATCATACAAGTACAAATAGCATAATTGAAAGTAACCTACTTAACAGATCAATGAGCATTAAGATAAATGATGCATTAATACAAACATTTATGGAAAGTGAACCAATAGTTGTATATATTAATAGAATAAAGGAGGGAGCATACAACCAAGCCTTGATGTCAATAAGCTCTCCTTGAGTGAATGTCCAAGTCCAAGCTCAAGCTCTTGAAGCACTCCTTCTCCAAGCCAAATGGGTAGCATGTAGGCATAATCTCACCATAAGGGTGAAAATAGCCAAAGACCAACCATTTGGGAATGGGAAAAGATGAATATATAGGTAGGGAAAGGGAGTTAGGATCTCTCCAAAGATAGGAAAAGGCCCTCATCTCAAGGAGGTAGCTCATAGGAATAAGACCAAAGGTCCAAGTTGAGAGAACTCGACCTCATCCACGTTGAACAACCTCTAACTCGTCGTTTTGGAAGGCTCTAGATCATGAAGCTTCTTGTCCTCTTTGGGAAAAATTTCCTTTGAGGGATCATAGTGGGTATCCAAGCCAAAAGTGCACTGGCAGTGCGAGGCTAGTGAAGTGCAGCTAGCAGCTAGCACAGGTTGCCAATGTCAATGGACCAATGATCCTCAAATTAAGGTTTTAGAGTCCTTTTCTTCAGGGGAAGCTCAAGGCATTTTTCCATCAGTGTTTTAGGGAGGATCTGAGCTGCATATTTGGATAAGTACACTGCATGATTCCCATGTTTCAGGCACTTCGGGGTATGTCACAGGGAAGTGCAGGAGGTGTGACAAAATACTATGTAACAAGCTTGTACTTAGCATTAGCTCCGCTCAATATGTCATGGACCTACTGGTGGATGTGCTAAATGTGCTCAATGAAGTTGTTATTATGGTCATCTTCAGACTAGACATGCATTGAATCTACTTGAAAAGTTGCAAATGGTATGGTCACATCAATGGGGAATAGTGGTTGGAATCCCAACCCCACCTGAAAAGGGTTATGGCCAGTTTAGCTATGGAGAGCTATGTTGTAGTTGTGCTAGACATATGGAATGTTTTCATCCCATGTGTATAGATGCTTTGAGTTGTACATGCGAAAAATATGCACAATCACCATGTTGACGACCTTTTCTTGGCCAACAGTTCGAGGGTGGAAGGTCATGGAATTAGTGAGATTGGTATCCATCATCAACTAGAGGCTTGAAAAAAAATTACTTAGGAACCTGTTGTCCCGATCTGAGATAATGGAATGTGGGATCCCAAAATGTACCCACACTTGTTCAGAAAATATATTAGCAATGGCTTCTATTGTGATACTCTTCTTTCAAGTCGTCAAAATGACCATCTTAGAGAATTGGTGGATGACCATGAACATGCAGTCATTTCCATGCTTAGTAGAAGGAAGGCCCAACATGTAATCCATGGACATGGATTCCCAAAGATGACTAGGAGTATGCAGAGCAGTATATAGACCTTGCTTCTTGATTGTTGGTTTGGAAATGGCATAGACAGTGCATGATTTGATGTACTTCCCAACATCATGTCAAAGGTTTAGCCAATAAAAATATTTTTTCAGCATTGCTACTATTTTCTCTACTTTAAAATGTCCATTGAGCTGACTATAGTGTGACTCCTAAATCATCTTGGCACACTCACTTGTAGGAATAAAAAGGTGTCCCGCATGGCATAACAGTGCTCCTTGGAGGTGAAAATCTTAAACTTTCTTTCCTTCCAGGAGCATCTGGTATGTTTTCGAATTTTGGATCGCTCTTTAAAGATGCGGACACCCTAAAGCCTCGTGCCCACAAGAGTTGAGCACAGTGGTCAGTGCCATAATTGGTGGTTGACTGAGAGAGCCTGCAACATTATTGGTGTTTCACTTCTTGTACTTGATTTTCATATCAAATTGTTACAGATATGTGGACCATTTCAGATGAAGATCGTTATGAAACTTCCCTTGTGTCAGTATGAACTATAGGGGTCGATGTTCTGTGTGGACGATTGTTTTCTTCCCCTGATCCAGGTCTGGGTGCGACAAAGGACCCTTCTAAGACCTTTTACTTTGGTGATGTGTTAAATTTCATTTTCAAAAGAACATAAATGCATACATGTGCATGTTGTAAAGAAGAAGGAACATGACAATCATCAGCAACATAAAATAACAAGACATTGATAATGGAGTTCGTCCAGGGGGGACTACGTCTCCAAGCCCCGGTGTTAAGATGGTGTAGGCCGATGCATTAAGTGTTGTTAATAGTGGTGATGCACATAGAGGTGATGTTGCTATCATATAAGGAAAAATCCTCTCACCCAATAGTGGCGCCAAGAGATGTTCTACTACAAGAACTCTCATTCAAAAAAGGACTTCTATTAGTGTGTGACCAACTCATGCATGATGATAATGAACATCCTGCCAACATGGCATAAAAGGGATTTCAATGCAATCATACATGGTGACACATGAGTATCCGATCGACATAACGACAAAGGGATCTCAAACAAAACATGACGAATCATGACAACAAGTACATCCCACAAATGATTCTGCATCACATCAACTAGGAATCATGAAGCAAGTAAGAAAACAAGATCCCTCATCAAACATCAAACAAGGATCTATGCAGCACAATGCATAGCAAAAAGAAGTACATGAACATACTGCATACACCTCACATCCTGGGGTCATCTGAATAAGGGGATGTCAAACTGTTGAAGCTGGTTGTACCATCAATCTCGTGGTGTTGAATCTCATGGAATGACTGCTCACACGTTGAATGCTGACACCTGCACTCCACTTAGAAAAGTGGCCAAAAAATGAAATGAGAAAATGGAAATTATGAATGCAGCATCCAATTTTTGGCGTCGAATAGTGCAAAATCGACTGTCAAAATTCTAAATTACGAGAAAGTGGAAATCTAGGGCTTAAGGAATCTTTTGTATTCCCCCTAGATTCCTCAAAGATTCCCTCCTCCAGGTCCTCTATAAATCTGCTACTTAGATCGAAATTCTAACTGCACCATCAAGTTCGTGTCATCGAGAAGTGTAATATCGACATAAAATTTGTCCAATTTGGATACTGCAAAAATTTCACCCTCCTAAGAATTTTGCCCAATCATGGTTCTGCATGCCTCTTCTCTAGGCTCATGGTTCCAACCACAAATAAATTAATTAAAAATCATTGTCTAGGTTTCCGTGTGCGCTCTTGTCTCCTCCATGCTGGGCACATTAAGAAAAGGAGGGTTAATATACCTCTTGGTGGGGGCCGGCTCAAGTGGGCCGGGCGGGTTCAATCCCCGTCGGCCTCACATTAAACACATGGCATATGATTAATTGTGGTGGGGTGTGAGCCGGGTCCACTGGAGGTGGCCCACCCACAACCCTTTAATGTTAATTTTGTTTGATATATGCAGGGTGGTTGGAGGACTAGGTGGGGTAATGGTCACTGAGCCAAACTTAACATTAAATTTTTTTTGGTTTATGGTTACTATCGGTCGACGGGGGTCATGGCCCGTCGGCC
>APFE031705606.1:0-14057 GCA_000404065.3 Pinus taeda | reverse complement strand
ATTTTTAAAATTTTGTCTAACATAAGGGTTATTAAACAAATTAAAGAAGAAACAACTTTTCCTGCTTTTGGGAGCTAGGTTTCATGCCCTGGAGTCGGTCAAATTGTAGGACACTTAAACTTGTCCCACAATCCAACTTTGACCAAAACTTTTATTGGCTCATTCTCCCTCATATGAGCTCGGATTGACAAACCATTCACATTGTTGCGATCAAGACGACGATATCTACGCTCTTGTCCTGGTTCGAAAACATTCTAATAACTTTGATTTTTGAGCTTCCATAAGTCCTCTTTGTCTTGTATGTGTCGCTGGAGAAACTTGGATCAATCCTCCCCACTGAGGAGCTTTTGGTCCTCCAAAAGCATGAAAAATAATCTGCAACTTCTTTGTACCTTGTCTTCATCACAAGCGTCCTAAAAGGTCTCACTTCCATCTCCTTCACCTTTTTTCTTCAGAGCCATAAGAAATGAAACGACACCTACAACCTCTACAACCTGTAGTACATTGTTTTGCAAATTACATGCTTGACTTTCATGACCAACTAATGACCCAAGCATCCCATACTCGCCACGAGTTTATAATGCATACTTGGTGGTTAAGTTTACATCAAAATGGAAACAATTCCCCAACTGCGAAAACAAGGCCACATATCATTGTTGCTCCAACACGTGATGGAAAAAATATCATCACTACAACACATGATTTACAAAGATAAGGCTAAACACTATTTTTGCTTTGACAAGTGATGGAAATACAACATCACTTTCAGAGTTTAAAATGCAACTCAACATAAGACTAGACATCATTGTTGCTTAACAAGTGATGGAAAACACATCATCACTTTTACATTTTAAAATGCAACAAATGATTTACAAAAGCATGACCATGACAAGCTAACACATCTAGAAACCATTTTTCACTTATCAATGTGAATGAGTCACCTCCTTGTGGTGGTTTTGCTTGTCGAACAATTGTTTCATCTAGTTCATGCATCGACACTTTGTCTTTAAGGCGCTGCACTGGATGGAGCCTCCAACAAGTGGTTCTTTGATGGCCACTTCTATCACAATGATTGCAATAGGTCTTCTTCGACCAGATCTTCTTAAGATGTTTCTTTACCTATTGTTGAGAGGGTCTTTCACGCCTCATCCTTTTGTGTGTTGCATTCTTTTCCAACACTTAGAAAATGTATGGTTGTGTAATCCATAAAAGGTACATGTTTTTCAATTCCATGGTTTATGTTCATCTTTAACAACATGATTATAACCGAAATGAAAATTCGAATATCGAGACTAGTTATACCTTTCCTTGCCATCTCTGGTGTAAGTATGGTGATGAGAGCTTGCCTTAGCTCTTTCCCTGCAATGGGAATTGCCATGGGATGATGGGGATGTTTTCCCATCATTCTCTTTCCTCGATGATTTTGATGATGTCTTGGAAGATTCTGACACCTTCGAGAATTCTCCTTCGGTGTATCTCAAGCTTGCAAATTGAGGTCTCTTCACAACCTCCAGTGGTTGAGTTATGCCTTGGTTATTAACACCAAGTTCTTTTTTCTCCTTCTACCTCATCCTGGTAAGGAGCCTTGTGTTTGTCCCTATAATTGGGATCTCCACATCTTGAACATAAATCATGCTATGTGAAGATGAAACTAAAAGGAAATCAACATCTTTTACCTCCTCTGTCAGTTTAGAAAGAATTGATTAGGGCTTCTCCTCATCTGTTGTTGGTGGTTCGCTCGTTGTCTCAATGCATTCTCCAACTTCCTTTTTGACATACCCAAGTCCTGCCTGACGGGGTAATTCTTCTACTTTGATGGGGTTGACAATGCCTTGGCCATTAATGGCTACGACTTTTCCTTCATAACCCATTTTCTTCAACAGTTTGGAGCCAATTCCTATGGTATGATTTTCAAAAGCAGCGAAATCATTATCAGGACACATACATGAAGATGGAGAACTAAATTTTACCTCACGTGGGTCACGCTGCAGCTTTTCCAAGGCCTCGTCCTTTGCTTGTAGCTGTCATAGCAGACTATGTTTCTCCTCTTTCTCTTCATGTAGAAGAATCTTCAATTCAACATTCTCTGTTTGAATATTTTCGTTGTTATGCTTTAGTGCTTCCAGGGCCTCTTCCATGGCTTGCAATTGAAGTTGTAATCACTCCTTTTCCTTTGTATCTTTTTTGTAGAGTTTCAGACATTATTTCCACATTTTTGGAAATTTTGGGCATGGTCTCGTACATCGCTTTTTCATCCTCTACCACTTCACATTCCATTTTTCGCGCTTGCAATTCACATCTATGCAAAGACCACTCTGATGCCACTTGATCTGAGTCCGGGTGTGACAAAGGACCCTTCCAAAACCTTTTACTTTGGTGATGTGTTAAATTAAATTTTTAAAAGAACATAAATGAATACATGTGCATGTTGTAAAGAAAAAGGAACATGACAATCATCAGCAACATAAAATAACAAGACGTTGATAACTGAGTTCGTCTAGGAGGCATTACGTCTCCAAGCCCCAGTGTCAAGATGGTGTAGGCTGCTGGATTAAGTGTTGTCAATAGTGGTGATGTACAAAGAGGTGATGTCGCTATAATACAAGGAAAAATTCCCTCACGTAGGAGTGGCGCCAAGAGATGTTCTGCTACAGGAACTCTCATTCAAAAAAGGACTCCTATCAGTATGTCACCAACTCATGCATGATGATACTAAACATCTCACCAACATGGCATAAAAGGGATTTCAATGCAATCATACATGGAGAAACATGAGTATCCCATCAACATAATGACTAAGGGATCTCAAACAAAACACAATGAATCATGACAACAAGTACATCCCATAAATGATTCTGCGTCGCATCAAGCACGAATCATGAAGCAAGTAAGAAAACAAGATCTTTCATAAAACATCAAATAGGGATCTATGCAGCACAATGCATAACAAAAAGAAGTACATGAACATACTACATATACCTCACATCCTGGGGCCATCTGAAGAAAAGGATGTAAAACTGTTGAAGCTAGTTGTACCATCCATCTCATGGCGTCGAATCTCATGGAATGACTATTCGCACATTGAATGTTGACACCTACACTCCACTTAGAAAAGTGGCTGAAAAATGAAATGAGAAAATGGAAAATTTGAAAGCACCATCAGATTTGTGGCGCCGAATTGTGCAAAATCCACTGTCAAATTTCTAAATTATGAGAAAGTGGAAATCTAGGGCTTAAGGAATCTTTTAGATTCTCCTTAGATTCCTCAAATATTCCCTCCTCTAGGTCCTTTGTAAATATGTTGTTCAGGTCAAAATTTTGATTGCGCCATCTGGTTTGTGTCACTGAGAAGTGTAATATCAAAATAAAATTTGTCAAATTTGGATACTGCAAAAATTTCACCCTCCTGAGAATTTCGCCCAATCATGGTTCCGCCTACCTCTTCTCTGGCTCATGGTTCCACCTGCAAATAAATTAATTAAAAATCATTGTCTCAATTTTCATGCATGCTCTTGGCTCCTACATGCTAGGCGCATTAAGAAAATGAGGATTAATATACCTCTTGATGGGTGGATTAGCCAATGATTCTATTGTAGGTGGATTCGTGAAAGAGTCGAGTTATGAGGAGGAGGTCGGGCGGTCAAACCTCGCCCCTCCATATTAACACACAATTAGTTTTTTTTTTATAAACCACATTTCATTTTGGGGGGTCAGGTCTGCATTGGACGGTTGGCGTGTAGTGTTGTTTGAGTGTTGGTTACAATGGGTTGTACATGGTATTAGTGTGGTGGTTCATGGGGCCACCCAGTGGGGGCTGACACACATGGGCCGGGCAGGTTCAATCCACGTCAGCCCCACATTAAACACATGGCATATGATTAAGTGTGGTGGGGCATGGGCCAGGTCCATCGGAGGTGGCCCGAACACAACCCTTTAATGTTAATGTTTTTTGATATATGTGGGGTGGTTGGAGGGCTCGGCGGGGTAATGGCCGCCGAGGCAAACTTAACATTAATTTTTTTTTGTTTATGGCTGCAGTAAGTCGGTAGGGGTCATGGCCCATCGGCCCTTTAAACAAACTTTTGTTTTGTAATATATTTTATGGGTGGTAGGGGTGGTGGCCGACCACTTCATATATATATATATATATACATATATATACATAACATACTATATATATCATATATATATAGATAGATAGATAAAATAGGGTATTTTTTAAATTTTGTCTAACATAAGGGTTATTAGACAAATTAAAGAAGCAACAACTTCACCCACTTTTAGGAGCTAAGTTTCACCCTGGGGTCGGTCAAATTGTAGGACACTTAAACCTGGCCCACAATTCAACTTTAACCAAAACTTTGACTGGCCCGTTATCCCTCATACGAGCTCGGATCGACAAATCATTTGCATCGTTGTGATCATAACAACAAGGTATATCCTCTGGTCCTAGTTCGAAAGCATTCTGATCACTTTGATTTTCAAGCATCCATAAGTCCTCTTTGTCCTGTGTGTGTCCCTTAAGCCACCTGGATCATCCCCATAATGTAATACTTCCAGTATCAGTAGGCCTACACAATAGAATACATCTCTTTTAACAAGGGGGATACTTCATAATATGTCTAAGAGTGTCTCGCTGTGATATGCCACCCAATGCCCCTGTTAGGTAATAACTACACCAATAGCATAGTCGAAGGTGTCTATCTCAATTTCAAATGGTTGTTGTGTTTCTGGTAATGTGAGAATTGGTGCAGAGCATAGGTGATGCTTTAACTTGACAAATGCCTTCTATTGGGATTCAAAACAAAAGAACTTTGTTTTCGCTCCTCCCTTGGTGATGTGACTCAAAGGCCAAGTGATATCAGAGAATCCAAACACGAGCCTATGATAGAAATTTGCAAGACCTAGAAAGTGGTGGAGCTCTAGTAGAGTGGTTGGGTTTGGCTAATATCAAATAACTTGTATCTTGGATGGGTCCAAATTCACACCCCGCTCATTAATGATGTACCATGAGATATTGAATCTGGACATACCAAAAGTGAATTTCTTCAAATTGGCACACAATTTGTGTTATCGCAGGGTTTGGATGACCTGTCAGATATGGTGTATGTGCTCTTCCCAACTCTAGATGAAGATAAGGATGTTTTCTAGGTACACTAACATGAAAGAGTTGGCAAAGGGCTGCAAGATGTATTCCATTAGCTACATGAGGGGTGTGTGGGGATTCGTGAATTGAAAGGCATGACCAGCCATTTGAAAAGGCCCTCCTTGGATTTGAAGGAAATATTCCACACATGAAATGGTTCAATTGGTACCTGAAGATAATCAGACTTCAAGTCAATCTTGCTAAAATATTTGGCACCATTGAGCTTGTCCAAAAGGTCATCAATTCATGGGATTGGATACCTATTCTAGACAATGATCTTATTTAGCTCCTGATATTCAATACAAAGTCTCTAGATGTCATCTTTCTTCTGTACTAACACGATCAGGCTCCCACAGGGTGATGAACTTAGCCTGATTTTTCCTTTCTACAACAGGTCATGAATTTACCTCTTAATTTCATCATTCCCTAGAACAGAGCATCAATAGATCAATCTGTCGGGTAGCAGCATGCCCGGGATCATATCAATGGAGTGCTTGACCTGATAGTGTAAGTGTACCCAGTTGGGTGAGGTGAAGATGCCCCTGTACTATTCCATGACCTTTTCCATAAGCTAATGTCATGTGCTAGAGCCCTGTCTAGAGGTTGTGGATCTGGCCACAGTTTTCTTCTTTCCTTGAGGATGAATCATAAGGAAGACAAATTTCCCGATATGGGAAATTTTCTTACAGCATTGCTTTACAGAGATCAAAGGGATGGCGGTAAGCAGTGCTACCTATGGTATCCTGTATAGCTTATTTCCCAAAGAAATAATGAAAATTCAAGGCCTAGACTCATACATAGCATGACGCCTCCACAAGTATGGTTGGCCTAATAGTACATCACAAACTTCAAGAAGAGAAACATCATAGAGTACCTCATATGTGAATGGCTTGATGTCGTTGAGAAGGTGGCACTATTGGCTCACGCGGATATCTCTCCCTTGGTGAATCCACCCAATGGTGTATGACTGTGGGTGTGGTGTGATCAGTAGGCCTAACCACTTCACGAACTCTGGTGAAATGAGGTTTTCTTTTTTTTTGCTGTCGAAAATGAACTACGATGGAGAACCCTTCACCCACATTAGTGAGTGGAAGCGTCCCTTCCCCTCCTTCGGATCTTCGGGCTCAATCTTTTAGATATTGGTGGTGGCAACGATGGCACTAGGCTTTGCATCAATAATCTTCTTCCCTTTGTCATTCCCCTTGCCATCTTCTGACTCAGAGTTAGAACATGCATCTGATTTGAAATCCTTCAGCTCATCCAGCAGTGGCTACTTGGCTCGACACTCACTTGTGTTGTGAGTGGGACTCTTATGGAACTCATACCATTTCCTTATGTCCTTCTTTGTCTTCTTGTTGTTGTTCTTTGCTTGTGGCTTTGGCTAGTTGTCCTAGTTCACCCACCTTGTCTTTGTCCTTTGTTCTGTGGTTTCAGGGTGTCTTTCCCTTACTTCGGATTCGCAGATCCAAATTCTTGCTTCTTCTATTTAAATTTCAGATTGATCTTGACAACGTATTGATAGGCAGTGCCAAGCGAGGAGAAGTATAGGAAATCCATCTCATCCTAAATGTACTTGTATAGATAGTCATAGTACTTGAGTACCAAATGTCACTCAGAATCCTTGATACCCATACTTGTTCGAAGGGTATGAAATATATTTGTGAACTATGGAAGATATTGGTCCCATCCCTGCTGCAATGTGGTCCACTTTATGTATTTATCTTTGTAGTTCCTGACAAGTTTGCTTAGGTGCTCAAAAAAATAGCTTAAAATTCAAAGCTGTTGAATCAGTGTGGAACCTAAATGACCGTGTAGTGCTTGTCCTCATGAATCCGGTGCAACTCATTTCACATGAAACAGACACTGTATGCTCCTAGAATCATATTATGTTCATTTTCCCAAATAAACAATTTTTTACAAAATGTGATAGCCCAGTCAACAGTCCCTACTACTAACGTGGCACTGACTGTGCACGCTGACCTAGTAGGGTTGACTAGTCAACATCCTTCAGTGAATAGTATGGTGCCAAGTGGTAGTTTGTTATCGGTTCAATTTTGGCATATTTGTATTGGTAGGAAGGTGGTCAACCATAAGCTAACACATGGACCAACCAGAGGCCTTCACATGGTAGCCCGAGGGCCACCAAAAGTTTTTTTGAGATCCAGGCAGCAATAGCGAGGGTCAAACCTTTAACCTCCAAGCACAAGTACAAAGCCTCCTACAAATATGCCATAACAATAATTCTTAACAAACTATGGGTGCGGTGTTTATTTAATGAAGATGTTGTGCACACTCTAAGGAAAGGGCCAACCCTTGGATGCACCAACACAATGCGACCATCGGCAAATGGAGTGGGGGGTTCAGCCGGTGGGGGTAGGCCGTTGGCCTTAGCCCCAGGCACATGGCCCCCATATGGCCACAAATTGTGGAATATAACAGTTAGAGGACATTTAAAGTGTCAGACAATTTCACCCTGAAATTGGCGGAAATGGTGCTCGGTTAGCAGAAATCTGGGCGAAATTATAGGTTGGTGTCAGAACTTGGGGACTTTGCAGTGCAATTAGTAGATCAACTTAAGGAGGCCATAACTTCTTTAGTTTTCTACAAAACCAGGAGCATAAAGAGGCTACACACACATTTTTAGGCATTCTGGAGCCATTGGAACAAGTTTTAGAGCTATCTGAGCATTATAAACTGACGTATTCACACTTTTGAGCATAAGAGAGAGGGACATGCCATTGTAAGTTGGACCAAGGAGATGTAGCCCAAGCGGGGAGAACTTCTTCATCATGTGTTATTGCGATATTGTTTTGGTGATGTTAATGTATGTTATATGATGTTGTTTAGTCACTTGTTTATGTTAATTTGTACATACAATTTACATAAAAGAACTCAAAAACTCATGTTTAAACTTGCAATTAATCCCATGAATCCTTAAGAACTTTTAACATACTCTAAAAAGGAATTTAATAAAACAAAATAATTATCCCACTCAAATCAAGTTTGGTATCAGAGCTCTTGTTTTTCTTTGTGTAAAAGGGATTTAACTGTTTGCAAGTGAATCTCATGCTTACAAGGTTGAAGCTTGAGAGAGGAGAAGGGAAGTTGGTTGAAAGTCCTGAAGTTGGGTCAAGGAGAAGGAGTGCAAAGTTGCTACAATCTCCATCATTAGTTCTACCTCAAGTTGTAGTTGAGGCTTCAGTGATCATGTCACATGAAGGAGAGCCTAAAAATATGACAGAGGATGAGAAGGTCTTTAGGAAGGATTTCTTTGACATGACAGAGATGGTGAAAATCCTCTATGAAGAGAGGAATACCAAACTGCAGGGTGAAAGATCCAAGCCTCCAAAAGGAGAAGTTTCTTCAGGAGAAGGAGGTAATGGAAATGGAGGTAAACCTCCATCCTCTTCACCATCTTCTTCATCTCCATCTTCATAGACATCTTCATCTTCTTCCACTAATACAACCCTTACTCATACTCATCAACATACCTCAAAAGGAACTGGAAAAACACCCTTGATAAAACTTGATGTTAAATTTGAACTCCCCATGCATAATGGTGAAGTGAATGCAAAGAAGATTGAAAATTGGGTTCATCATTAGGAGGTCTATTGCAGAATTCAAAAAGTTAAAGATGATGACATAAAGATTTAGCTAGCTTCCATGAGGTTGGAGGGTGCAACACTAGAATGGTGGGAATCAAAGACACAAGAAGAGATAAAAAAACATGGTAAGATCTCAATTTCTTGGTCTAATTTCATTGCTACAATTAAAATACAATTTTACTCTCTTACATATATGCAAAAAGCCATAATGAATTGGAAGAACTTCAGACAACTTAAAGGTAAAAATGTGCAAGATTACACCCAAGAATTTAGAAAAAGGTCTCTAATGTTAGGTGTAGATTCGCAATCAAAAGACATGTTTTTGAAGTATATAGGGGGTTTACACAGTTACCTTAGGCATACTATCCTTATGTTTAATCCCAATAATTTATATGAGGTGTGTGTGCAAGCCACTCTGTTTTTGGGAAAACTAGTATTCCTAAGGAATGCTAGCCCTCTAGGTTTGGCAGCTACACTAGAAGCAACAACTTAAAGCAATTCAATGATTTCTTCTATGTGTAACAGATAAGAGAAAGATAATGGAACCACCCTGGAACTTTCGCTTAATCCCTTGCTTTCTCTCTTTCCCATTTGATAGATCCTGCAACTCCTCCTCGTACTTAACATGCTTGGAGAGTACCTGCACAAGTATAGCAACAAAGAACCGTCAAAGCATCCTGATCTATTACAACATAAACATTACAGAATCAGATATATAATGAACAAATAATGACATTCACAAATGATAACATTCACAATTGCACAATCATATGGAAGAAAACTTTAAGAACTTTATGAATAGAAGGGAGAATTACAACCCAGTTGTTTGATCCAGTATCATCCTCCCAACTTCAATCCTTCTTCACCTCATGAAATAGCAAGATCACTCCAACAATACAATGCTCCTTCCTAAATTACAAACTATCAACACTTCCTTGCAATTCACAATATTCTCCTCTAGATCTCTGGA
The DNA here is from genome assembly GCA_000404065.3 of Pinus taeda. Classification (NCBI taxonomy): domain Eukaryota; kingdom Viridiplantae; phylum Streptophyta; class Pinopsida; order Pinales; family Pinaceae; genus Pinus; species Pinus taeda. The sequence goes on along the minus strand of APFE031705606.1, from coordinate 4,336 downwards.
ATTGGAGATCCATTTATAGATGTGTGCAAGGGTGTGAGTCATCCATCAGGTTTTATTAGTGTCATTCCACTTGTTACAATTGGTTCCACTTGGAGATTTCTTAGATCCCTTATTCATCCTTGGGTGAATTTAGAGAGGCAAGTGGTACAAGAGAAGTTTCTAGAAGATTCTATGAGCAAAAACCTAGCAAACTATCTCGGACATTTGTCCATCCTCGCCCATCGCACCCTATAGAAGGCCTAATCAGTATCCATCACACCCTGGCAGTGTACCACTCAGTACGCATCACACTTTGCCAGTGGAGCAGTCAGTAAGGTTTAATTTAGGCCATTTCTAGATGGTTTATGAGGTCGAACTTTTGGGGAATGATGTATTCAGATGATTATGTTACTTTAGGGCATGAAACAAATCTTTTAGGGGTTGATGAGCCCTAGTTTATTGACATATAAGTTTGTGGTTGACGTGCCCAAATATGTCTATAACAGTTTCCCCCTAAAGCATGAAGTCGTAAAAATCAATGTTGGGTGAAATTCGTTATCATGAGAATCCAAAGTTTTGGACTGGAAGGCGACCTGTGTAAGTTACAATACAACACATCATCATAATATAATTTTCATGATCTACCTGAGGGAGGCATCCCTATGCTCAACGTTATAAATTCATTTCATGTACATAGATGAGATAGTCATCTATAGATATAGACTGGTGATTCTTCAGATATAGAGTCATCATCCATGGTTAAGATGACCATCTGCGTAGAACCTTTGTACATTTGATGTTTTTATGTCCTTGAATATATCGCAGCTTGGATGGATGAAACTAGATCTGGGGTCTTCAAACTCGTTCAATCTTCGCTCGATGTACAAGTTAATCCATGTGAGGAGATGTTCTGAAGTCGAACATGGAAAGACATCGCCTGATTATCGGCCAATGATGTAAGTTGTTAACAGACACGAGAGGAATCACCGATAATGATAATTAATCTCAAGGTACTACAGTACAACTCACATGGTGTGAATATATGATCCAAAGTCGAACACCATGCAAAATCTTTCGGTTGAAGGCCATTGATGTCAACATGTCACCGAAAGTGAGAAGCTTGCCATTGATGTATGCAAGCTTCAAAGCACTAAAATGGTTATTTCCAAGTCAACTTCTTGGATAATGAGCTGATGTCGACAAGAAGCAACTCATCATAGGAGGGCCTTGATGTATCCCACATCTATGACATGAAACGAAGCAAATTATTTCTGGAGGTTAAAATGAACTGATGACACAAGGTTCAGGAATGGTGGTCATGAAAAGAAATGAAGGTTGGAGGTATTGTAGTGGATGAGACATTAACTAGATGGTGGTTTCTCAACTGAATGAATTCTCTTGAACATGTCGGCAACACTGAGATGAATTGGTAGCGTTAACCCCAAAAGATGGATGGTATGAAAGACCAATGGTGAGATGACCAATGAACGGAATAACCCAACCCAACTCAATAATGGTGATGAAGTGAAAGTGTCATGTTCAAGAGCGACTTGCTACCATAAATTCTTCAAGGTTTTCCTCCCCTTTTTCCCCATTCATTGCTGACCAGTACCTCTTTATTTTTTGTCAAGCTTGAGGAGGATAAGATATGCTTGTTCTATAATTCACCCTTCAAGCAAACCTGTCGCTATGGTTTTCACGAGTTTAACGACAAGGATAACTCGGTCCTTTTCATGTTTATAGAGTTTGAAAAGGGACGAAAAGAAAACTCCATTAGTTCTTTTCGTAAACTAATCCCTCAGGTTCGAAAAGGATAAAATAATACAGGAGGGATGACATTTCCAGTCACTTTAACAAGCTGAAAAGGAAAAGCGCTCGACAATCTTTTCATATTTAATGAGTCTGAAAAGGGTTTAAAGAGGAATCGATTTTGAGGAACGAGTGGTGTCTAGAGTAGCAATTGGTTCCAGTGGCTTTGGAAATTCTCAAAACATGATGATTTCTGTGAAGAGGTTGGCTAATAAGACCACTCATTACAACTGCTCCTCAAAAAAGGGTAAAACAACCAAGTGAAAGCATATGATCGGCCAAAGGGATGGTGGTGATGAGATGGACACAACCAAGTCTCAAAAGGCTGATAGAATGGAAATCACAAAGGTTAATTACTTGTAAATGGGTTCATTTTTGACAAGCTTGAACCATGGGGAACTATGCTTGGATTCAATTTCATTTTTACACAAGTTTGAAATGAAGAAACTATGCTTGAAGTCAATTTCTTTTTTACACAAGTTCGATATGACAAAACTATGCTTGAAAAAATGTTTGCATGCCCCCAACATGATAAAAAGGGAAAGTCTCTTGTAACCAGATGGATGTCACTACGGTGAGGTATGGTAGCTTCATCCAGAATAGACAAAACACCTCGGCTTCGTCCAGAATAGACAAAGGTGAATGATGTGTCAGGCTACTCATGGTTATTAGGTGGATGGTATGAAGGTTCAATTGATACTGTTGATGCAAAAGGACCATTTAGGGATGATGATTGACTTGGAGCTATTCTTGGTTCGAGAAATGAAAGCTGGTCAATGGTGACAATTTTGCCTTCATGTGAGAAATGCATCACTCGGAAGAGTGTTGAAACAATAGCTTCCATGTTATAAACATAGTCACACCCAAGAAGTAAATTGTAGTCTAAAGGTCATGAGACTACCATCACGTTCAAATGAATGGTTTTCACTCCTAAAGTAACAGGTAATTTAGGAAGGATCCTTAACGTCAACTGGTTCCTTTGTTAAAGCCTAACAGATTCTGTGTGACAAGCATAAGCAATAGCGAACCAAGTGCTTTCCAAGAAATTTAGGAAAGGATACTCACTAATGCACCTTCATCTATAATAGTGCCAGATATGATCATTTTACGAACTTGTATTATGATCTGGAAAGGCACATAAGATGGATGGTGGGATCTTGCTAGTCAATTCCAATCAAAGGAAGTGACTAGACTACTTAGAGGGGGTACCGAAGAAATGGGAGAATTAACTGCTTGTGCTACGAGAACTGGAGGATTTTCCTCATGTCTTGATGGAATAGGTGGATTGCCCCCAAGATCATTAGAATCCAAAGTAACAAAAAGAACTTGAATGGTATCATTTTCACTCTCTTCGGGAAAGGTACGATTAGTTGAAGGTGAAATTGGGTCATTTGTTACCTCGATCTGTTGAATTTAGTCTGGTATGGACTCATAAGATTCACTTTTAGAGAGAGTGGTTTCGACCGATTGTTGATTTAAGTCAGTCGGTTTTTCAACTAGTGAAGGAATTAGGGAGAGTTTCTTGTAACCAGATGGGAGGCACTGCGGTGAAGCGGGACAGTTATCCAACACTCTTTTGGCTTCATCCAAAAGGGACAAAGGTGAAGGGCATGGTTACCTTCACATAACCTACATGGAAACTCAACTTTTCTCCTCTGTCCATGAACTTTACTATCACTAGTTGAAAGTGTGTTACCAACATGATCTCTAGAAGTTGATGACAGGGGATGTTGTGAACAGGGAGACCATTCTCTCAAGATCCGAGGAAAGCAAGGAAAATCTCGATGAAAATGGTCTCCCATACAAATTATGCATGGAAATTTGGGTTTGGGAAGTTTAATGGGCGGATTTTCATTAGATGATGAATTCAAAGCAAGGGTTGCTTGGTTGCCCCCTTGCTGAATTGGCTTCTTCTTCTTCTTCTCCTTTCCTTTCTTCTTCTTCTCAACCACCTGGTTACTAGTATCACTACTTTCACCAAGTGAAGAGGAAGAAGGGGAGGGAGAAACAAACAAGGAAGAAGGCAAAGGGTTAATTTTAGGTTCAACCGAAGGTGTACTCGATTGCAGAGAAATCACATCATTTTGAATCACAAAGGTTGAAAACAACCATACTAGCAGGCCAATGGTAATTCACGGAAGGGACAATGTAGCCATATAAGGAGCACCAATATTTCCCCAAGAATGAAAAGGACTAGGATTCCCTTCAAAAGGAATTCCTTGATTAGTGGACTCCAGATTTGTCACCATATATCTCAACCGAAGATCAACTAAGGAATAGGGATGTTATTTCGAATTCAATTAATTTTAATGATGCTTGGAACAAATTTACTTTTTCAGTTTTTAAGAGTCGCGAAAAAGCTAAAGATGACTCTAGTCTCCTTCTATTTTTAATGAGCCTGAAAGGACAAGTGCTCAGATGGACCTTTTCTTTTAAAGAGTTGAAAAGGAACAAAAATGACTACTCTTGAAAATCTAGACAAAGGGATTACCAAACCAATCGAAAGACTGCAATATACACCTTGTTGATAAATTAAAGAGAAATTACC
>APFE031705605.1:1040-11078 GCA_000404065.3 Pinus taeda | reverse complement strand
AATCCCATTTACGTAGGGAATTAATGCAAAACACTTAGTCAATTCAGCTAACCAAACGTGAAATAATATAAAGGTTGATTTTGGGACTTATTGGGTCCAGTAATTTATATATATATCGCATCTCTCAAACCATTTGGCGAGTGGCAAGTCCTGTCCCCAACCATTGGTGATATGTGATCACCGACATATCGGATCGACATTTCAGAGCAGGAGTAATAAGATGTAAAGTGATACATTGTGATTGCCGATAGCGATACACGATATCGCATCGGATCTCCATCCAAGAGAAAGCACCAATACTGCAAGCCTTCCAACTACCGATTGCAATAGGGTGACTTCATCTGGACCATTAGATGTCATAGTTCCATATCAATGGTCAAAAACCCTTAGTGCCTTGAATTCTATGTACGATAGGCATGCCAATACAAACGGTAAAGATTAATGTTTTTGTGGGTTTTTCCAATGTATTTCGGAAAAGGGCCGAATATCGGGTTATAGTGTAAAAGGGGATCACGGTGTGATTGTGGGTCATATTGATCCAAAACTCTTTTATTATTGCACCATTATTTCTGTCTGCACCACTTTTGTATAATTATAGTAGGCATACTTGTTGTTATTTGTTTTCTTGCAACTAGTGTAGATTTAAAATTTGTTCTTTGTGTTTTTGAAATTTCTGAGTATTTCCTATAGCCTATAGAGCATTAGTGGTGTCTGTCCAACCTAGTTTCCCTTCAGTTGCATCAGATCAACCAAAGAAGAATACATTGGATGATGCACACATACTTCTGAGCCCTCTTAAGTATGTAGGAACACTAGTTTGATAATTAAAGTTGAGACACTCAGGAGTTTCAACATTATTGTTGTAATATTGAGGGTCATCACATATCTACTTCGATCCTTACTATTCTCCATATATGCTTTAGTTACTATAAAAAATACATTTTGGTGTTGAACTTATAAAATTTCATGATAATGTAGGTTCTATATTCAATACCTTCTTTTCTCAAATTTTCTCTACCTTCAGGTTTAAAGAGATTTGCAGTGGTCTACATCATTCAAAAATCACTGGAAGGAGGCTGGTATGTTTCTTTAGAAAGTTGTAAATTGTCCAATCATTCATGTATACTTCTAAGAATTGATGGATGTAATCCCTGAAGGCAGTTATGACAATCCATGAGAAAACAAAAGGTGCACTCTTCAAAATGAATGGCATGACATGATATGTGTAAGACCCCCATTATGTGGTGAATGTTATTTTCTTATTATCTTCTTCCACTATGCGAAGTTGATGGTATCCTGAGAATCCATCGGTGAAAGAGTATACTTCATTCCCAACAATATTATCTAGGACCTCATCACCAAAGGGCGTTAGAAATGGGTTATGTACAAATGCATTATTTAGGCTCTTGCAATCTATGCAGACCTTGATTTTGTGGCATCCTTCTTATTTTGTATTACAATTAGGCTGATCCATGCTTCATCTAATGGGGATATAAGTCTCGCTTCTATTATCTTATCAATCTCTCTCTTGACCTTCTTTTTTACTCTTGGGTTGAGCCCGTATGGTTTATTTTTTATTGGTCGTGCATTTGGCTTCAACATAATCTTAATTTCCCCAATTTCCCCTTTATTCCTTTCAATTCAACGATCGAGGCTGGGAATAAGTCTTCATACTCGGACAAAAAATAAAAAAAAATTCTTTAGTTTTTTTTCTCATCCCAATAATCCCCAATGGATGCCATCTTAGGTTTATCTTTTGAGCCAATCTTGTGCTTCTGCAGCTTTACTGGGAGAAAATTGTAGGCATCCATTAGATGTTCCTCTGGAATATCTCGTTCTCCTTTAGTTTATTGAAATTCAGGTATCTGAGTCATTCCAAATCATCCTCCTCTGGATCTGCGTTAACATTTCTGCAAGGCATGAATTCCGAATACCCTGCTTCATATAAATATTTTAGGAACTTTTCATTAATGCACCCTTTCCACAACTATCCTAGAGTAAATAGGCTCCTTTTAATGGCATGTGGGGCTTCAAATAGTCGTCAATCATTATCCCTGAATGAGAAATTGATACTGAATTTTTTAGCCATAACGTACCAATCTTCGGTTTGTTTTCGAAGTTCCTCTTGTATATATCATTCTTAGGGAACTGTACCCAAGGTAATTATGAAAATGTGTAACCAAAATTCCTTTGTGACTCACTCTTTTCTCCATCTCTTTGTGCAGTCCTCTAGATGTTTCCCGAGACTAGAGTCCCCCCATACTTCACCATCTCCCGTGGGCGGTCTTGTTCTTGTTTAAACATTTCCCTCATGTCCCACTTGATTTTATCAGTCACAAATGGTGTTGTGATGTTCTCCCCACCATCTTTCTGGGGTGTCTTGAAATGCAATGTATAATAATGGGATGTTGTGGCTCTCCCTTATAGTTATATCAACCTTATTCAAAAAATCATCTACTGATTCTATACCATGGAAGGTTGGGTAATTACTTACCTCAGTTCCAATCTAGTAAACTCAAAATATCTTGGCACAACGTTTGGTATCAACCTCGTATCCTCCTTATTGCCAAACATCCCAAGCATCTTCCAAACCAACTTTTGAGCTCTATATGCTTCTCCAACTGACTGATCCTCCTCTCGTGGGATTGATGAAGTCTTCTCTTTTTCTTTCATTTAGCCTATACAAGTGATATAGCATTCTAGGCTCATCTCGATCATCTACAGGCCCTTCTACTTCAAAAATCATCAACTCATTTTAAAGTCGGTGATGGTATAGTTCTCATATGCCCAGTCGATACCAAGGAGTGCTATGTAAGGGTCCTTATCACCCATTATATCTATTACTTCAAATTATACATGAATTTTTACCCCTACTACATCTATCTCGACAACTTCTAGCCTTCTGATGGGTAAGATTTAGTATTGGTTTGCCATCCACAGTTGAATTGGTGAATACTCCAGTTGCGGCTTCCTTAGTGCTTCCCATGTTTTTCGAGGCAGGATATTAACATCTGATCCTAGATCTAGCATTATAGCTTTGATATGAAACCCTATAGCTTGAGCATCAATCTAGAATTCCCTACTATTCCTTTTCTTATTCCTCTAAATCCTCTTTGTATGTCTTTCAAGCAGATTTTTTCATATTTCTTCTTCTCTCAATTCTTCTTCTAGTAATAATGCTTTTAGATTCCTAAGGAACTACCCTAGCATATTTTCATTATCAAATATTTGTAGGAATAGCCTAAACCATTCTTCAATTGGTCGAGAACTTGCCGTTGTGCCTGAGTCCTGCACCTTGTACTTTTTAGCTTCAGTTAAGTTATCAAACAACTTGGCTTCTTCCCGATAGTATTGCTTCTATTGTGTGGGATTGTATGAGCACTTCATGGATGCCACCCAAACAATTGAGGGTTGGTCTTTCACTCCATAACCATCCCCTATCTTCTTACCCCCTCTAGTAACTATGTTTATATTGGTTGGTGTGATAACGTCAATAGTCTGTGGTTCTATGTTGATCAAGTTAGTTCCCCGCTGCCTGGTCCTTTCTTCCCATGTTGAAATTAGCTCGGGAAAATCTTCTATGGAATGTGAATTGACCCAAAAATATGAGCTCTATGACCTTCTTGGGAGTGGGCAGTCTCTGGCAACATGTCCCTCTTGATCGCAGTTGTAGCACCTCACGGTTCCTCTATCCTCTGTTCTTCCTCCTCTCCTACCTCCTCCCTCTCCTCATCGACCAATTTCATAAATTCTGAATGTTGACCAGTCTAGTCATTTTGCTAAGGCGTCTAACACTCGACACTATTTGGTATGGTGATTCATTGATGCACACAACTCACAATAATTGTTGTTAGGAACATTGGAGTAATTCTACAATATTGGACATAGTCATAGAAAATGTCCATAGATTCTACAGACTTCATAGAAGACTTGTGAATTTCAGTACATGAATGCTCCTTGCGATCCTAATGCTGCAACACCTATTGTTGGTGGGGCCCCTCATGATTTTTCAAGGTCTATTGAACTACTTGTGCCTTGCAATCTTGGGACTTTAGTTGCTACATGGCCCTCTATTAGGCAGTGTATGCACCATACATTGGGTCTCCCTAGTCAAACCAACTATAAGTCCTTTAACTTCTCTCTTAGACCGACGATCTTATTTTGGAGGACCCTGATCGATGGATCTTGAGATCTCATTCCTCCCCAATACTCATGGGGGTACCATGTCATGGACTCTACGTGTGTTGCTTGCTTTAGATCATCTTGGAGGGTTTCGATCTTTTATTGTGTCGGCGGTGTCCTAGTAAGGGGTAGGAGCGCTTTAATGAACCAATTCCTCTGATGATTAGGATCTATTGTATAGCTTAACTTACCAATTTCATCTTTGAACCTCTGCATTAATTCCTAAGAAGTATCTCCTTCCTTCTACTTGATCTCCCATAGTTTCAAAAATCCTTGCTGATCTGTTTGTGGTACTTCGAACTCTTGCGCAAAGCTCTTATTGATTTCATCCACAGAGGAATTACAATTAAACTCCGACCATTTGATAAACCACCTTAGAGCTCTCTCCCTCAAAGTAGTATGGAATTCAATCAACTTCATGTTGTCTGATGTTTGGCACGGGCTCTCCATATTGCTTCACATAGGTACCAATGTTGTTCCACATCTATGTTCCCTCTACCAGTGAACTCTAGATATCTACTAAAGGATCCTGCCATGTTGGTTCAAGTAAGTGCTAGGAGCACAAATCCTTGGGCTCCGGGTTGTTGAGATCCTTGTAATCCCATGTTACTAATATTTCTAGCCTCACTACTATTAGATGTTTCAAAACTTGTCTTATATTTGTCATGCACACTATGTACGCGTATCACTTTAAGTAATTTAGCAACAAATTTACCAGAGGTATTGTAGAGAACTAGGGGAAGGTCGTGGTGAACACTACTGGAGCTTTGGGGATTTCGATGTTGAACCTCATCTGACATATCATCCTCCATGAACAATCACCTCATCACATCATACATCTCATCTTCCATTTCTTCCTTGGAAATGCTATGATTGCTTCATTCTGGTATATTTCCCGCAACCTCGGAGGGAGGGTTCCTATCATTCTCCTAGCTCCCATCTATCCTGTCAATATGCATCTCTTTCTATGGGTCCTTTAAGATCTTATTTCTCCCTTTCAAAATCTTTGACTCTGCTCCTACTTGGTGGGGTCCTACAAGTCTCTCTTTCAGTGCCTATACTGCTCTTTACTATCATTTTCTACTATCAACGTTCTCCTTTGTGCTTTGACATCTCTAGCTCTTCGTAATCCTTCTATATCCATTCCTTCAACAACATCCCAATTCCCCAAATTCTAGCATTCTCCCCTTAGATCCTTCCTCTAGCACTGGGTTTTATGTTAACATACTCACTTCATTTATAGCTATCAACCCTTCCTCCACCATCAACATATTAATCCAAAAGGGTACCTCTTTCACTAGTTTTTCTCTGAAACCTTATCTGAATACCATGTCTTCTTTTGATAAGGACTGGTAACTCTCTGTTACGAACTCAATAACGTACCCCTCTATGGTACTCTATACCCAGAAATCTACTATTGTCATCAGGTCACTATCCAAGCATTGGAGTGTCGCGAGATCTGTGGGGACCCAATCGAGACATGTTGGCATCTGTTCTTCTCACCAGTTCTTCAATTTTAGTCTCCTTAACTAGTTGCACAACTCTTCTAGAATTTTACAAAAGAAGATCTCTAACTAATTGCTCGCAGCCTCGAAGTACAATATTTCTTCGTTCACCTTAGCAGTAGATCGATTTCAAAGGGTAGCCTGTTTTGACACGAACCTATCCACTTGATTATCCTACCAGTCTCATATCTCCTTCTTAACTATCCTTGATACCATATTTTGAGCCACTTCTTGCGATTTATGGTCCCAACAATAAAACCATTTGTTGGCACAAAAATGTCACCAAAGAAGAGACCCTTGGTGTAGGCACAAGGGGCCAATAAGGATCCACTGTAGTCTAGGCCAACACCAACATTTTCACCTTACCCAAGTCATTAAACAATCTTATTGGTTGCATGCCATGATTGATTCTTTTCTCCAGGTTGAAATTTCTGCTTAAGGGTTGATTTGAAATATAAGTCTTGCAACTGAATGAAAAGGTCCACATCAGGGATCCGGTAGAGCATAGATGGAAATTTTAGTATTGTACCCATGGGTATGTGACAAAATCACATGTTCAATCCAATCCACACTTTCATGAATATAAAGGTGCACAATCTAATCAATGTTGTAGGAATGTAAATCTCACTTGTAGGAAATCAAAACACACTAGAATCTAAAGGTTACTTGCTCAAGTATTAAAATGAACCTACGATCCAATGAAACGAGAACTATTTCTCAAAAACAAGAACTCTAGCAAAAAAACATGAAAAACAACCCAAAGACAAAAAGTGTTGATGCTACATCAACTTTTTTTTTTTGGGTAGATTTTCAACAATTTTTATCAATGGCAGTAAAAACCAAATTATTTTATATTGCAAAAAACATGAAAAACACATGCAATTGATGTTGCATAAGCACCATTTATTTAGGGTAAATTTTCAACATTTTTTTAAAAATCACAGTAAAACACAATTTTGTTTTGGTAAATTTTCAACCTTTTTTTTAACAGAAATGAGTACATTTCACTAGGCACAATTGATAAACAATTGCCACTATTCCACCATTAGTAAAACTATTTCATAAATGCCACACAAGCCAATGTGTCTCTAGAGACTTGAACCCAAGATACTTGGGACACAAATCATGAACCATACCACTTGAGCTAAGTTCCTTTGACAAATTTTCAACATTTATAATAATGTTAGTAAAATCCAAATCCTTTTGCCCAAAAAACATGGAAAACACATGCAACTTGATGATACATCATTTATTTGGGTAAATTTTCAACATATTTAATAATGATAGTAAAAGGAATTTTTTTTACACAAAAAACACGAAAAAGCACATGCAACTTGATGTTGCATCAACATTTTTTTTGGTTAATTTTTTTTAGCAACAACATTAAACACTAAAATATTTGTGCATTAAACATGAAAAAAAAACCTGAAATAAAAAGTGTTGATGTCGGCTAAAATTTCAACATTTTTAGGCAATGACATTAAAAATAAAATATCATGACAACAAAAACTATTAAAATTCCAATAGTTTTCAACAATATGTTGAAGATAAATATCACGACTCTAAAAAACCTAAAACTCCAACAATTTTCAACTACGATGTTAAAGATAAATATCATGACTAAAAAAAGTTAAAACGTTGATATTTTTTAACCATGACATTAGATATAAAATATCATGACTCAAAAACCTTAAAATTTCAACATTTTTCGACAGTGGAATTTAAAACAAATATTATGACTATAGCAAACCTTAGATTTTCAAAAATTTTGAGATCAAATATCATGATTAAATTAAATCTTAAAAATAAATATTTAAAGAAAAAATAATTATACCAAATGTTAAACATATAATTCTTTTAAAATGTCAGCCTAAGATAATTTGGCATATTGCAATGAAAACTTGAAAATCAAGCATCATATTAACACATAGTGGCCTTGCTTGACTTATTGCAATGAAAACTTAAAAATCAACCATCAAATTAATACATAAAAAAAGCAAACTTGATTAATAGTAACGAAAACTGAAAATTCAACTCTCAAATGGACACATATTGGGGTCAGGTTGCTAGTTGAACATCGAGAGTGAAGAGGAAAAAAAACATTAAAAAATACAAAATAAAATAATAGAAAAGTGCAAAAAAATTGTCTCCCCTTAAAAAAAATATATAATTATGTCTTGCCTTAAAAAGAAAAGAAAATTAAATAAAATAAGGGAAAAAATAAAATATAATTATATGTCCCCCATTTAAAAAAAATTGACAACTAAAAAATATAAAATAAGTAAATAAAAACGAAAAAGTCCCTAGCCCGTGGCTTGGCACCCCCACAACACCTAAGTGGCCCGAGCCACGGGTGTGAGAAACCGCACTTGCCATGGCCCCCTCAGGCAATGTAGGGGTGGCAACCAATTTTGGGTCTCTAATGTCATTCCCATAGCCCCCAAGGGGCCCTTGTGAGGGGCTATTGCCATTTAATTTTATTTTTATTTTTAAATGTTTTTTTGTGTTTTTTATTTTTTATTATTATATCTTTAATTAATTTTTAAATTTTTTAATGACGTTTTTTAAAAATGTATTTTTCCGCATTTTGTTGATTTGTTTGTTTTTTACAGCTGAGTTTTCTTAATTTGCAAATGTTTTTTTTGCATTTTTTATCATTTCATTTTATATTAATTGATTTTTAGCTATTTTTTAATATATATTTTTACTTTATTTATTTATGATTTTTATTTTTTTGGGTTTTCTTTTTATTATATGTTTAATATTTGTGTTCTCTAATTTTCGCTTTAATTTTTATGGTAATCATTATTTTTTCAAGAAAAATTGGTCATGTTATTATTTTCTAACACAAAATTCATAAAAAATGTTACTTTTATTTTATTTTTTTGTTAAAATTTTCCCAGAAAAAACAAACCTGAAAAACACTTATATCTCAGAGAAGAAGAAGAATATGACTAATTAAAAATTTGTTAAATTTAAAAAATAATTATCCACACTTAATACATTAGAAAATTTAAAGTTTCAAAAGTAAGCCTGCCAAAAGTGGCATTGATGCTATATCATTGCTTTTCAAAATCAACATGAAAACCACTAACATTAAATAAAAATTTACATACTTGATAAATAAGAAAATTTAAAATATCAAAAATATGCTTAAAAAAGCATTAAGATGAATCCTATATCTACACTTTTCAAAATCAAATTATTTTTTGCTACGTCTAAAAAGTGAGAACTCGATACAGTTTTCATTGGATTTTGAGTTAACTATCTTGGTTGTCGTAACTAATATGTAATGCACATGTATGATATGAAACACATTCAATTAGAAACCATTTATTTAGGCTTGTTTGTAAAGGAGATGTAACCATAAATTGAACGCTTGATAAAATTCACAATCCAAACTATTTAAGACAATAAAACTATTATGATTTTGGAAACATAGTAAGTTTTACTACTACAACATAGTTGCAACAACAAACTTAACTCACACAATGTTGTAAATCCTTTAAGAAATCAACTAGTGAGTAAATGAAGATGACATTAACACTTGAGTTGCAACAATAAACCTACAATTCAAAGTTGCAACAATTAGTATTCAAAGTTTCAACAATTAGTAATTCAAAGTTAAAGTAGAAATAAACAAAAATAGAAATTATAGCCATATCTATGTGTGGATACAAAAATTACCTGGCTAAGGTGGGGAACTTACCTCCTTAAATGAGGCACTAGTTAGAAAAAAAATAGTGTGAATGCTCAATACACCATTACTTGAATTGGATCAAAACATAAATTAAATTGCAAGAAATTTGAAAAATATAATTGTCAGGCCAGGGTAACTCCAGAATGAGCGAGAGAAAAACTGATGTATTATTCATTAGCTAACACACATTTATATATACAAACATGACGGATCAGTTCATCTTCTTGATGACTGTCTAGTTCACCCATCCGTTTCGGATTAGGTGTCTACATTCCCCCCCTTAATCTGAAGGGATGTTGGTGAGTCCAAGCATCGTTCTGAATCTTTCAAGCTTTTCTCTTCCAAGCGCTTTGGTGAAGATGTCTGCAACTTGCTCATTTGTGCAACAATGGCGGAGATGGATTGTTTTGGCCTCAACATGATGTCGGATCAAATGATATTTAGTGTTGATGTGTTTTGTACGCTCATGGAACTTTGGGTTCTTGGCCAACTTTATTGCAGAGGTGTTGTCAATCATGAGTGGAGTTGATTGTACTTGTTTTACCTGCAAATCTTCAAGAATTTTTCTGAGCAACACAATTTCTTTCATTGCTTCAGCTGCTGCCACGTATTCTGCTTCTGTTGTGGAATCTGCTGGAACTGATTGTTTGC
>APFE031705604.1:0-12724 GCA_000404065.3 Pinus taeda | reverse complement strand
GTATTCTGGTGTACATTCACAGTGTTGGGTGATCTAGCTTTGCTTGAGGTGAAGAAGGGATTCTTAGCTGGAGGATGATGCTAGGTCAGAGCACATGGTTGTAATCTTCTTACTACTTTTCATCTGAACAAAGATATTATTGTTTCCTTCCATATTCTTGTGTACTTTTTTATATATGCATGTATATGGTTAATGTAGATCTGATCCTGCATTATTTATGAATTTAGATCCTTGTTTCTTGCATAGTTGTATGTTGCTGTGATTCCACAGGTCCTTTTGAAGCTGGGCAGACAAAGAAGAAGCGGCAAAACTCTATCAAGAAGGAGAGGAAATCGAGCGCAAGACTCAGGTTGGCCCTCTTGGTTCTCCTCTCATCTATTTTCATAAAAGGAATCAATAGTAGACCTTGATTGTTTGTTTCTAATATAGCCACCCATCTTAGTGGGAATAGCAGCATCCAAGTGGACATTATTCCCGGATAACAAGAAGGACCAAGAAACCAAGTTATGATATCATCTCGAGGGTAAGTATTATACGTAAAGTACATATTTTGAAGTACATCTCTTAGTGTAGCTTGAAGGACTGCTTGTCATTTTCATATCATTATGTCTTCAATAAGATGCATGTTTGTAAGCACTGAAAGTCATTCCATGTGTTTCCCCTATGTTTCTTACTTCACTTTCACTTGTTTAACCAACTGTTATCTCTACCATGTTGATTGATATGTCATGCTTGTGATCTAGTTCTAGTGTTTTCAAAGTTTTGACTTTGTGTGTTTGGGTTGTCTTAGCTATGTGAACACTCGTCACACTCACACACAAAGTTGTAAGAAGTGTTGCACAAGTGTCATCACAGTCATCCAAAATTATATCCCAAGTGTCACACTTGTCACTCTCCCCATTAGACAATCCTGCAGAGGGTCATGCTTTACCATTTTTGTCTTTTTCATTTGAGGTGTCTTGTCATCAAGTTATTCTAAGTGTGTGATCACAATGTCATGTATGCAGGAGTTCACTTTCTCTCACACTTAATCATTCTTCTTGAATATTTGTCGACAAGACAACCCTCCTTAAATTGGACTTCGACTGAGCTGCACTACACAGTCGTAGCTCCCAGTGACCTTGCACTACTACCCAAAACTGCATAGAGCTTGAGGCTATCCTCCAGGTAGCCTGCATTGCACAATTCTGGAAATGTGCTAATTGGTTGTCTCCCAAAACAATGTAGAAGTTGTCCCAGAATCCAATCCAGTCTGTGATTTCCCGCAACATCATCCATCAAGCCTCCCTCTAGTCAGCTGGAAAAAATTAACTGAGTTGTGACCCAGGGCTACACTGATCCCCAAAAATGTATAGAACTTGTATAGTTGTCTTCCTTGTACTATCTACCGAAACTGTACAAAACTGTGGGATATGTCTCTATTGCATGTCACTACACCGTCCTGATAAATTGCGCAGATATGATAGGTAGCTCCGCTACTGGCCTTCTCTTCTCTCCCTCTAGAAATTGCATAGTTTTGACTAGAACTTGCCCTGCTGCCCCACTCTACACTTAGCCTAGAAATTGTGCAGTCATGTCTGGGAGGCCCGGTTACCTATCCCGGACTATCTCCCAGAATTTTTCTATTTTCATTAGCAGCTCCCCGCAACTCGATCATGTCCTCCTCATGGAAAATACGCAGATTTTACTGCAAGTACCTCTTCCTACCAACCCTGTCTCCACCAAAGAAACTCCATAGATTCCCAACTAGACCCCCAGATGACTTGCCCAGTCCTCATCTTGAAATGCATAAAATTGTCCAGCAGTGCCCTGGACACCCTACCATGTCTTCCTACTAGGAACTGTGCAATTCTACCTCCCAGTTGGGTTCTCTCCTACAACTGTCACTCTTTTCTCGAATTGTGCAAATCTGCCCCCTAGTCACATCTACGTAGCTTTTTTCGATAGTGCCCTGAAGCCTCTCATCTTGAACTGAAATGTGTAATGTGAAGTTTCAGAGCCTTGTCCTCTCTCCCATTCACCTACACTCAGAACTAAAAGAAAATGCATCATGGTAGACTAGGAGATTTCAGATTTGATGTCATCTTGTCATGAGTGATTGCAAGAATAGGTACATCGATAGAAAATGGCACGAAAACAAATGTGGTGGAGAAGGAGCGTATGCTAAAATACTTGCATGCAATTGATTGTACAAACAAAGCACATCAAGCAGCAAGCGGAAGAAACACATGCATGAACCCGCCTTGCAAAGACTGAGATCATTGAAGACCCCGCAATAACAAGCTATGCAAATATGAAGACAAAATACATTCAAGGGCATATCCATCACTTAATAGCACAATATCCTTAAATGGACACCACAGTTAGCTACTACATATCAATAGTGTCATGTTGAGTTGTGTTATGAGTTGTCTCGACCACCTCACTACTATGATCCATAACTGTTGTAATAAGATGTAATGTAAAGTGAAATTCCAAGTGTCATTAGTGGAATGAAAACAAACATATGTAATGTAAAAAGTTATATGTAACGAAGTTGAAGAGTCATGAGGGTAGTCCAAGAGTCACAAAGGGGAATGTCAAGGGTCACCCAACCCTTTGCTATATATAGAACCTCATAACTCATAGAAAGGGATTTTGGGAGCCAAGAGTTTTCTAGGCATTGCTTAGAGAGGGCTTGGAGAGTATTGCGAAGATCTTTGGCTTCTCCACAATGCAAAGCAAGTATGTCTCTTTGGAGGAGAAGGCGGTGTTGACTGTAACATTCCATTATTAGGGCTAGTGGTTGTCATGGTTGTATGTATGGATGGAACTTTCACTTTATATAATATAACAGAGCCAACACATTTCATGCATGTGTTGTTATTGTAGTTCGACTATTATAGTTACTTTAACAATGTACGTAGTTTTAACTTATGCATTTATGTAGGGACTATTTTGTATGTGATTGTATGAATCTTATTGAGGTGTTTTGTTGGTTTAACTCATCACTTTGTATTGTCGACTATTCTTCTTTCTAGTTTTTGATCTCATTCAACTCATGTTTTCTTTTCAGGCTACATACTATTATGGGATTCTAAGGGACACAACTCTTTCCCCCTCCGTGTGTCAGAACCTCCCCAAGCATCTCTCCTGACTCATTGTAAGGTCACACACTTGCTTCTGATAAGGATATCTTTTTTACCTCTATGCGCTATTGCAGTTAAGTGATAGATTTACTGCCCACTCTTGGGATTCCTACTCCAAATGGTCTGAGGTCTAGTTGGGACTTCTTACCAGGGAGATCCTCTGACATGTTGGTGGGTCCAGCACCATCAACACAGTGGTAGTTAGTGATATACCAAGTAGAGAGTTGTTATTTTCTAGGCTTGGTAAAATACTTATAAAAAGGAAACTTGTGGAATCTTCTTTGGCCCGTTACAGACTCTCTAAAATTGAAATGCCACTAGGCATTAACTATTTGAGGTCTATCCCAAAATCAATGGAATAGTGGTTCCATCATTTGGTTTGAAGTGGAAATCTTAATGACATTCAGATTTAAATTTAGATATTCTTCCTATAGTTGATTTTCTAGACTAGTTCCAAGCCAATTTGAAAACAATTTTAAAAAATTGTGCTCCATAGTTGTCGTTCCAACACAATTTCAATGGTTCAGTACTTTTATTATTACTAGACTTCATCTATAGTACCTAGACAATTCGAGTATTTTAGTACTTAATTTAGTGCTTAAACATTGTTTAGAAGTCTTTTATTACTAAACTCATTCAATAATCTAGGTTCCACATACCATGATCAAGACACTATTAGTTTATTCAGCACTAGTTTAACAACATCAAATTTAGAAACATCAAATTTGGAAAATGAAAAATCAATCATTAAAAAGCAGTGGTCTGCCTACATCAAATTCAATAATTGAAAAAGATTAACATTAGTTTTTGATAATGGCAAGAGAATTTTATCACTCATTGTTTTTAATCTCTAGCCATCATTACAGAGTCAAAGAAAAGGTATGAATGAACTTTCATTTATTTTTATTAATGCAAAGAATGTGAGTAATAGAGTTTGATTAGTGGTCTTTTCCTCCATTCATTTTAAATATATGTTATTATGACTTAATGAGTTGTTTTCCTCATGCCATTTAAATGTGCCATCATGATTAATCTAAATTGTCTTATCTAAAAACGAGTTATGATTATTAGCCTCCTATCGTTATACATGCTTTGGTACTTCTACTCATCATTGTAAATTGACTTGATTCTCGTCATAATTCAAAAACATTGTCACCCCTTCCTAATCAGCCATTAGTTTGCCAAAACTATTGGATGGATTCTAGGAGCACACAATCTTCCCTCTTCATAGAGGAAGCAAAATTCTACACCCACCGAAGTGGTAGTCTCATCTGTTGAAGAAGTAATCCTTGCCATTGTTGCATAGCTGGTAGAAGTTGTTGAGAATGAAGAGGAATCTCCTATTTTCTTAGAAGGAGAAGAGGTTAATAACGTATTTTTGGGATCAGGGTCCGATAGAGGCATCAGAGCGGAGGGCAATGGAGGAGCTGGAGGCGAAGATGAAGCAACACATTCGGAGGTTGGACCGTTTGATTCAAAATAAGAGGAGGAGTACAAAGAATAGGATAAAATGGTTGATCAAAATATGGAATGGATATCATAGGGCCCATTGGCACTCCAGGGTTCCTTGCAGAGGATGCCAATACACATAGAGAAGCTATTAACGAAGTATGACCTTGACAGAGTGGTGAAGGTAGAAGACCATCTAGACATGTTCTACCTACATCTGTAGTCACTCGAGGTACATTATGACGATGTTGCATGCAGACTGTTTCCATGTACCTTGGATGGTAGAGAAACTTTTTGGTACCACAACCTTCCTGTAAACTCCATTCACTACTAGGGGATGTTAAAGAGAATTTTCCTTGAGAAATTTGATGAGGTAAAAAACCCCACCATGTTGTTAAAGGCGTTGGGCAGTCTCAAGATGGAGAAGAAAGAAAAATTGAAAGATTCTAACCATAGGTTTAATCATATACTTAACAAGTTCAGTGTAGACACTAAACCTCATGACTCCATCACAGTTGACTACTACACATCCACACTACTGACCAACATTGCGCAGTTTTTCAAGTGAGCTGTGAAACCAACACTTTCTGAAAATTACTAAGAAGCAATTGATGTGGAGAAATACCTTTGTGCGATTTGAGTCATTGTAGATGATGAACCAACTAAGGACTCCAAATACATGAGTAGGAGGTCTCATACTCCTATGAGTAAGCTAAAGGAAAAGGAAACAAGTGAAACTGAGACCCTTACATATCTCCTAAAGTCCTTGAAAACCAAAGTAGCAGAACTCAAGAAACAAACATCCGAGACAGTAGTGAGCAACAAACCTCCTAGATTGGCACAGAGGAAGAATGTGACATCAGGTAGCAACAATGTTCACCCGACTAACTCTACGCAATGCTTCAATGTTGTGTTCCAAGTGGACCAATTTTCAAAGGGTAACTTCTGCGCAATCCATGAAGAACGACATTCAAAGAAGTCTTGTCCATAATTGAACCAAATTATGGGCACTGTGGTTTCAAGGATGAATGATCATTTTAATGCAAATGAACACGTTCAGCCAGAAGATCAAGATGAAGAAGAGGATGATGCATCTGATGAATCTCTGAGATCTGGGCATGTGCTTAGCATGTATCAATGTCTTAATGTTTCCCAGAAGAAAACAAGCATTGAGAAGAGCACCCAAAACAAAATAATCGATACAACTTGAGAAGTCAAGGGGCTCCTACTACGATTGAGATACCGAAAGAAAAATTCAAATAACTGCACAAAACATTTGATCCATTGGCATCCACAACACAGAAAAGACAAAGCAAGTTCGGGAAGACAACTACAACAAAATATACATGCATGAGCAACAAACTCGAAAACACTCCACTGGAAAGTACAAAAACAAGTCTTCCCTCGGAAAACTCGTCGCATGTTCCCACTTTGGATCACAATATTGTTGAAGATATGAAGAAGACCCATGCAAACACTTCTCTATATGAGCTTACCAAATTCACGGGTCAGCAGGATATTGTTTTAAACACACTTGGGAAAACCTCCATAGACAATGTTGCCTCTCCCAGCAAGCGGCCAAGAAAGTCTCTTGGATCACTCACATCTATACTCAATGCGATTCGCATGGAAGAAGTGAACTCCCTCTACCCACCATTTTTTCTATCATTCAAAATATTTAACTTCAATGTCCATAATTGTTTGGTTGACTCTGGAGCATCAGTTAATGTCATGCCACTCTCCATTGCTAAACATGTCAATGTGCAATGGAGCAATACAACTGCGTAGATCATTGAACTTGACCAAACATGTGTACCTGCCAGTGGTAAACTCCAGAATGTGATCATAGGGTTATCGTCCAATGAACGAGTTCACCAATGCATTAACATTGTGATCGTGGACATCCCAGAAGCATATGGTTTATTACTAAGCAGAGACTAGTCCAAAAGTTGCAAGCATATTTTTCTATAGACTGCTCACACTTATGACTTCTATACCAGGGAAGAAACAACCAGATTTAGGGGTTGTTGAAGTGATACTTTAAACGCAATGTTACTCCCTTGAATGGTCAGAATGAACCGTTGGATTTCACAGAACTTCTATTTGGAAATTTCTTTTTGGAAACCTAGATGGGATGTTATCTTGCACATCTGAGCCCCACCCCACTAGATACATATTTGGGTCTCCTTCCTTGCCCAAATGATGGAAATGAAACTTGTACAATACTTTGTCATAGTAGTAGCAGTAGTGTTAGCAGTACTACCATGATAAGGTCTCCTTGTACAGATGAATTGTGGACCTTGTATTTTGATGGATCCAAAACACATGATGGCTCTACAACTAGGTGTGTTTTGATCAACGTAAGGTAAAGAAAACACTTAGTCTCAAGCCTCTTGGATTTCAAGTGCACAAACAATCCTGCCAAATATGAAGAACTCATCTTGGGTTTACAAAAATATCTAAGCCTCAACATTGCTACGCTGAAAGTGGTAGGTGATTGAGAGATTGTGGAACGACAGGTACATAATACCATACACTATGTCTCACCTCATCTTAAAAGTTACCAACAAGAGGTATAGTGGATTATCTCTAATTTCCAATATTTTAACATCATCTTTGTACCAAGAATGCCCAATGCAGTTGCAGATGCTCTGGAAAATGAAACTGTTAGGATCACACCACTTAGGGATAGATTTACTGTTGAAATTTTGTATAAGCCATCTATCCCTGACAACATTACTAATTTGCATGTCTTTTATCATGATGAATAGATACTACCTTTCATGGCCAAAAATTGGTGTCTTCAAGGATGAAATGATAGATGAAGACATGCATGATCATTCTTTGAAAGATACAGTTGTTGACAGGAAGGGCAACCTCATCACCAAGGGTGTGGTTTCACTTGAGAAGCTATATGACTTGTAGAACCGCTTCAAAGGGCCCAGGAACACTGAAACCCACAGTTCCACACTATTGCACGAATAGATTAACTTGGGATTAGATAGAGATCCAAAGTTTGTGAATCTCGGTACGTGTTGCACACCAAAAGAGCAACAAACCTTTGTTTGCCTTTTTAGATAGTACCATGATGTATTTGCATGGACATACAATGACTTGAAAACATATGACACATGGATAATCCAACACATCATTTCGATCAGAGAAGGGGTCAAGACATTTCATCAAAAGCTTAGAAAAGTTCATCTATCACTTGAACCCCTCATGCAGAAAGAATTGACAAAGTTTTTGGATGCTTGAATCATTTATAAGTTTTGTCATTCTACTTGGGTTTCAAACTTAGTTCCTATAAGGAAGAAGTTCGAGGAAATCCACCTATGCGTAGATTTCCAAAATCTAAATCAGACCTCGGACCAAGACAACTACCCTATGCCTTCTATGGATCACATCTTGGAGACAGTATTTGGAGCAGAAATGTTTTCTCTCCTTGATGGTTTTTCTGGATATAACTAGGTTCTAGTAGTAGAACCTGACAAACTTAAAACTAATTCCATACCAAGTGGGGTACATTCACTTATCGAAGAATGCCATTTGGGCTAGTAAATGTAGGGGCTACCTTTTAGCGTGCTATGGAAATTGACTTACGTAGACTCATCAGACAGAGCATGGTGGTTTACCTTGATGATGTGATAGTATTTTCCAGAAAATGGTTAGACCACCTATGCCATCTTAATATCTTTGAGCGATGTCAAAAGTACCGGATATCCTTGAACCCTAAGAAGAGCATATTCAAAGTGTCTAAGGGGAACCTCCTTGGGCATATCATCATGAAGAGTGGGATAAAGGTTGACCCAGACCGAGTTCTGACTATCATGTAGATTCATCACCCAATTAACAAGAAAGATATGCAGTCCTTCTTGGGGAATATCAACTTCCTCTGGAATTTTATCTTAGATTATGTGTAAAATATTAAAACTATCCAAGACATGATCAAGAAGGACACAATCTACAACTAGGGGAAGAAGGAAAAGGACATGTTCACCCATATCAAGAAGGTGATAGCAGATGCACCTACGCTATACAACCCATATTTCAACAAAGATTTCTTGCTTTATATTTTCACTTCTGACAATTCACTCGCTATAGTGCTCACTCAAAAGGATGATCTGAAGAACAAATGTCCCATTTCCTTCATGAGTGTGATCAAGCAGGGACTCAAGCTCAACTATCCTACTATGGATAAACAAGCATATGTTGTATACAGGGAGGTGAAGCATTTTAGACCCTACCTATTGAAAACTCATTCCATAGTCTTTGTGCCACACCCAACAGTCAGGTCACTGCTTGTTCAACAAGATGGGTAAAAGACGCACGTACTGAATGGCAGGAATACAAGAGTATGATCTTGACATCAGGGTAGTTCACACTGTCAAGGGTCACGGTCTTTGCAAAATTGTAGAAGAAGTGGTACATGCGCAAGAGGAAGAAGAAGAGCTTGTCAGTTGGGATCAAGAAATTGAAATGTACAATGTAGAGCAAGCACCACCCACTTCGCACACTAACTCTTGGTACGAAGAAGTGCGTCGATCCCTTGAGCATGAAACCATGCACTCTCACTTTTCCACATGGTAGAAGAGGGAACTTCAACTCAAAGCCTTACCTTACTAGTTGGTGCATGGAGTGCTTTACAGAAAGCACAATAATGGAATTTTGCTAAGGTGCCCAGAGGCATAAGATTCCGAGAGAGTTTTACGTGATATGCATGATGGAACAGTCGAGGGTCACTTCGCGGGTAACACAATGGTGCATAAACTCACGAGATGCAGTTTCTATTGGCCCATATCTTTTAAATATGCACAAGCGTATGCCCACAAGTGCCCGGTTTGTTAGCGATGCACCGACAAAACTCGAAGGTCAGCAGCCCCACTACATCCTATTGCAGTGGAAAAAGAATTCCAACAGTCGGGCTTAGACATCATTGGGGAAATCTTCCCACATTCATTAAAGCATAACCACTACATCCTGACTTCTATAGATTACTTCACACGGTGGATAGAGTAAGTTCCACTCAAACAAGTGAATGACTAGGAGGTCATCAACTTCCTTCAACAAAACATCATTTTGAGGTTTGGTGTTCCTGTATGACTTGTTTTTGACAATGAAACTTATTTCTCTTGATTGAAACTTATGATCTTGCATTGCAATATGGTATTGTTCTTAAAAATCCAGCAAACTACTACCTATAGGGAAATGGTCTTGCCAAATCTACAAACAAGAATCTCATTTGCATCCTAAAAAATACCATTTACCCTGAGTAGAAAAAGTGGCATTCCACTTTGGTGAATGCACTTTGTGATGACCGATTTACACCTAATCCCTCTCTGAACAAATCCCCATACTTCTTGTAAACATAAAAGAATCTATCGTTCCACCAAATATCTACTTTCCTACTCTCCAGCTATCCCAAGAATCTCTAGGCAAGCCATGTCTAGTTTCAGTGTAGGATGGACATTACACAAGTTATAGGAAGAAATGATGAAAGCGAAAGAAAAAAATTCAATCCACTAGAACTGTATCAAGAGATGGTTCGATCAAAAGTCTGCATGGAATGCCTGCTTTGCTGTGAGTGACTTAGTCTTAAAATGGGATAAACCCCATGAAGACAAAGGAAAACACACGAAGCTCCAGTCCCCATGGATTGGTCCTTTCACAATCTATGAAAAACTTGGCCAAAACATGTATCATCTACAATCACTTGATTGAGGATTAACAACCTTCCTGTTAATGGCTACAATTTAAAATGTTATATTAAATGATCTGGGGTCGCGCCTTGCCCTATGTACATAGTCTTTCATTATTTGTTTCATTGTTTTACTTTGCTATTTTCACTTCACTTCACTTTTCTTGTATGTCTTGTCATTTCTGTTTTTTTAAATAAGTTTTTTCCTATACCATGTTCTCACTTTTGAATAAGTATGTGGCTGAAGTTGAAGAGTCTTGTGACACTACAACACTTGCCCAATCCTACGTCTGTCTTTTCTATGCTTTGCTGTAACTTTTGGATGATGAAGCCTGGATGAAAAATATGATCTATTTGTAAGGGAGTCTCTAGTCAAACCATGAAGCTATGTCCAAACTGGGAAACCCCATGCCTATATTTAGTGTTCTGAACTGTGTGTCCAAGCTTTTCCAATGAGTAGAAACGGAGAAGGGGAAAGTCTAAACGAGCAAACCTAAATCAGAGGTCTTACATGCTTCTATGAAGGAAAAACCTCTTTCGATCTCAATAATTTGGGATCCATCTTCCACCCAAATAAATAAATAAGTTCCTATGCACATTCCTCTTTAAAAAAAAACTACAAAGGCGAAATAAGAGAAAATCTTCCTGCACAAAGACGTGAAGCATGCAACTCCATTGGGGTATTGACCAAGCTCGCTGGAAGTGGAGCACTGCTTTTGTTCCTACATGACTTTGTTGGGACACTTTCTAGGCCTACTTGCAGTGGAGAAACACTAGATATGAAAACTTATACCCTAAAAATCTTAAACTCGTGAACCAAAATACCCTTCCTGATTTTGAAACACTGTGATCTAGCTGAAAATTTTGTTGTGTTTAACTGAGTTGGTACAAGGTTAACCATGTCTATTCATGGGGTAAATGAGGAGGTTAAAGTAACCTACACAATGAATCAATACTCCCTAAAAGGCTAAGGCCCTGTACTGAAAATGTACCAAAATAGAGAAGTTGGTATTCAACCCATGTGTCACCAAGTGTTGTAGCAGTTGCAAGACCCTCCAAAATTTTGGCCTACATCAAAATTTGGGAGCCTTCCTTGGTTTTTCCCCTTGATGGCTGCAAACACTCGGGTTCATTCCATGAGCTCTTGTTGAGTCTTTACACCCCTTTTACTTGATCGACCATCGATCGTCTTTTGACATGTTGATTGTTATGTCATGCTTGTGAGTTTGTTATGGAGATTTTGAAGGTTTGTCTTTGTGTGTATGAGTTTTTCACCCTATGAACATTGGTTGTACTCACACAAAAAGTTTCACACACTATCGTGCTAGTGTCTTCATGATCGTTCAAAGATCTATCTCATGTGTCGCACTTGTCACTCGTAACCTTGATGTTGGTCTCACTGAGCACATGTTATCTTGTTAGTTTGAGGTTGTTACACGAGAATACTGTCCACTTGGATGCTTCTATTCCCACTAAGATGGGTGGCTATCTTAGAAACAAACAATCAAAGTCTACTATTGATTCCTTTTATGAAAATAGATGAGAGGAGAACCAAGAGGTCCAACCTAAGTCTTGCGCTCGATTTCCTCTCCTTCTTGATAGAGTTTTTCCGCTTCTTCTTTGTCTGCTCAGCTTCACAAGGACCTATGGAATCACAACAACATACTACTATGCAAGAAACAAGGATCTAAATTCATAAATAATGCAGGATCAGATGTGCATTAACCATATACAAGCATATATAAACAAATACACAAGAATATGGAAGGAAACAAGAATAGCTTTATTCAAATGAAAAGTAGCAGGAAGATTACAACCATGTGCTCTGACCCACCATCATCCTCTAGTTAAGAAGCCCTTCTTCACCTCAAGCAAAGCAAGATCACCCAACACTGTGAATGTACACCAGAATACCAACAACACTTCTCTATAAGATACAAAATTGCACCCTCTGGATCTCTGTGATGAGGGATCCATATATAGATGATTACAGAGAGGTGAGTCATCTTTTGGGATCTTGATTAGTGTCTTCTTTTTGATAGTTCCTGCTTCCACTTGGAGAATGATGATCTCTTACTCATCCCTGGTTGAAAATGGAGTGGCAAGTGTCAGAGGGGAAGCTTCTGGAAGATTCCATGATCTTCCACCTCGCATTTTTGTCCCTACCATTTGTCCATTCCCTACCATCGCACCCCACAGAGGAGCAAATCAGTATGCATCGCACCCTGTCCATTGGGAAGGTGATATGCATCGCACGCTTTTCATTGAGCTTTCAGTATGGTCCAATTTTGACCATTTATGAGCAGTTTTCAATGGCGAACTTTTGGGAGATGATGTAATCAGCTGACCTTGTTCCTTTAGGCAGTGAAGCAACACTTTTAGGGACTTAGGAGCCCTTAGTTTATGGACATTTGTGATTGGGGTTGAAGTGCCCAAAAATGTCTATAAC
>APFE031705601.1:0-14193 GCA_000404065.3 Pinus taeda | reverse complement strand
TCCATACAGCAACAAAAATGACCCCATTTATGGCACTTTATGGATATCAGCCACCATCCATCACATCATATTTAAGAGAAAATTCTAAGGTTCAAGTAGTGGAACATCACATCGAGCAACAACAACAAGTCTTCCAACTCTTAAAGGATAACCTCGTGTTGGCGCAGAATAGAATGAAACAACAGGCAGATCAACATCGTAGCAAAAGAATTTTTGATGTAGGTGATTGGGTATTCCTACGGCTACAACCATATAAAAAAATGTCCCTCAAGCAAGCTAAGAAGGATAATAAATTATCACCAAAGTATTACGGTCCATACAAGGTGTTGCAAGAGATTGGTACCATGGCATACAAATTGGAGCTTCCTGTAGCTTCTTGAGTGCACCCAGTTTTCCATGTTTCATGTTTAAAGAAGGTTATAGGCGAGAAGCTCCCAGTTCAAACAATATTGCCAGAACTTGATGAGGAAGTAAAAATTATATTGGAACCGGAAGCAGCCACAGAAACAAGAACTCGAAAGCTACAAAATCGATTAATTTCGGAGTATCTCATCAAGTGGAAGAACTTATCCGCTGAAGATTCCACATGGGAGGATGAGAATTTTATACAAAAGCATCCAGAACTACATAAGCGTTGAGGACAACACTTTTTTGAAGGAGAGGGGCATGTTAGGTCCCTATAATACTAGTGATTACCCCATTACTATTGTAGTTATATCCCTTATTAATATTGCTGTGCCCCTATTGTCCCCATATTGTTATTACTATGCCCCATAGAATCCCTCTATTGTTATTTTTGTGGCCTATTATATTATTATTGTTAGGTTGGCTGGTTTATATTGTGACTCCTTAGACTCCTATATATAGAAAGGAGTTTTGTCATTTGAATCATCAAAGAATCATTCATTTGTGTAATGTAAAGGAGGTTGCCCCCTCGAAGAGGCTGAATTCTAAGGCATTGATCTATCTTTGATCCAAAGATTAACTATACTCGTGTAATGTTACATTGGAACCATCTCTTCTCCCCCAGGCTCAAAGCCATCTTTCATTTTATATGGATATTTACATTACAAATTGGTCTATTAACAATCCAATCGAATACAAAAGGGACAAATTACAAATCGTAATAGTTTTCAATGGATAAAAGTTAGAACTAGTTTTGGTGAAACTAAATTTCAAATAGAGGAGTTGAATCTGGTACATGAGGGACTATTTTGGTAAATGGATATTCTTTTCTTGGTCTATGAATGGTGGTGAAAACTAAGTGCAATGTTGACCAACAATTGTTTCCCAAAATATCCTCAGACTGATATTCAAACTACCGGGTAAATAGTGTCCTCCAAATTTGAATAATTGTAGTAGTTTATGCATTCTTTGACTCTGGTGCAGGAATGTGAGTATAGGAACTTGATGCATGGTGCAGGAACTGAGAATTCTTATAATAAACTGGAGTAGGAATCCTCATGAGTGCAAGAATCCCAATTGGTATAGGAATCTGCTGGATAGTATAAGGAGGTGAGTGGAGGATTAAGGCTTGTTGGCATATGCATAAAAAGGTAATTAAATAAGTTTAAACCTGAAAACACATAAACTATTATTAATGATTATTGTAATGTTTATATCTCGTTAAAACAAGAGAATCATGGAAAATGTTAAATGCTTACTTTTTTGTCTCCAAGAATGCACAAAACCACGACAATAGTCATTCAAACTAAACAAAATCATGAGGGATTTCCAAGTAAAAGGTGATATAAAGATAGACAAAACAGAGCCCCGACACCCCCCCATGCTGATCATCTTGCATGTCCTCATGCAAGAAAATAAATTGTTGTATTGTCGCTCCCTTGCAAAAAAAACAATATTAAAACATTTATGGATGACCTTTACACTCATAATAGTGTTCCTGCAACTCTGTGTAATCAACTTTTTCTTTGCTAGATAGAGCTTGTTCTAAAAAACAAAGTGTCTGTTGGACTCTTTATTTATTTAGACCGATTTCAGTAAATTCTAACACAAGGGATTCCATTGGAATACTAAATTCAAAGGATGGTGTTATTACTAAATAAAATAGCCAGCTATTAAAATTTCCACAAGTATCTCAGGGGAAACCTTAACAAGAAGTTATAATTTAATATCCTCATTGTAAATATAAGTGACATGATTTGAAAGCCATGGTTTAAGAATAAACAAAATAATTCCTTCTCACATTGACCATCTTACCATTATCCAACATATAGTTGAAGCTCCTCTTGTCGGGGAAAAGTGAATCACCTGCACTAAGGGTCCCATCTCCATAAGAAAAAACAAATTATTCCAAAAGATAACTCCAAAGCATAATATTAGAAGGATCTTAAAGCCATTCTCAGAGAGATATGATAATGAGTTTAGGGAAAGAAAAAAATGACCAAGTAAATCATAGTGTAAAATAAACTTTAATAACACAGACATGACCCTGCTGCCAGCAGGTGTTTATAACCTTGACAGGGATGCCTTTTAACCCCATGAAATGCATGTGTCACATCTATTAGATATAGATTCAGAGTCAATTAAAAGCATTTACATTTTTTTAGAAATTAATTGGAGGCCACTATCCTGGCTTGGTAACCATCTAACGACAATGTCATTCACAAGAACTAACAAGAATGAACAAGTCGGCTCATGATGAGACCTGTTATCTTCCATCTTTTTAAATGAAATTCATTACGTTGGCTTGGTGATCAATAGCAGTAATTTCATTCTCATTAGGACCCATGGTCATGGTAGATTAGCTCATAAGGAGACCTCCTATCCCTCAATTGATATGTTTATGAAAAAAATCTCTAATTATGATTAACCTTAGATAGGTTACTTAATAGGTGGAGAGGAAAATATTCTCCTTAAGAGCACATGATGGCGTGAAAAGTATTTAATTACTAATCTTTATTGGTTGGTGCTTCTACCCTAAAGACTCATTTTATAGAAAACGTCTTAGATAATGACTGAAATATTCCTTAAGTTGATCATGCTATGGTTCTCATGAGAGCTCGTTATGGTTTTATAGGAGTGGTCCACCATAGGAGGATTTTCATCAATACATTTGAAGAGAAACTTGAAAAGGTTTCTTGGATGATAGTTTCTTAGAATGAATAGGCTAGAAATAGGTTTTTACTCTTATGAATGGAAAGTATTAAACATAGCTATAACAATACCCATAATTGAGCCAATGAATAATATCAGTCAATAATCAAAGTCACTTTATAAAATATGAGGTATTAAAAGTGAATTTCTTCTGACAAATCTTACCAGAAAAGTGCTTAATGATAGAAATTTCAATAGTTGTTCCTTAGGAATTGCGGTTCCAAGAGTGTTGTTGTAAACATTTTATTTCAAATGAAATTTTTATTCATTGCTCTTATATTGCCCTACCCTAATTTAGAGAGAGGAAGATCTCCTTCAAGTGTAGGAGTACTTCCAATATAGCCATGTGCGTAACATAATGCTAAATATACTCACACTTAGTTTTAAAGAATAAAATTTAAGAAATACTAGAGTATGACTAACCAATTTCTTTAATTGATATGTTTCCAAGGGTTGTTGAATGATGAGGGAATAAATTGTGTTGATGACTTCTTGAGACCGAGACTTAATGGGATCCACATATTTATGATTCTCTAACTAGTACAAATCTTACACAATTTGAGGATAACACTCTTGGAGGTACGAAGGACATGCTAAAAGACAAAAGAAAAATCCCTCAAGTTTAGGCTCAATTATCTTTTTTTCATATTGACAAGAATAGTTTAGGGAAATTCTATTGTTTTGAGCTTCAACAACAGTTTCAGAACATGTTCCAATTATAGATTGGTCCTCCAATGGTCTTATATCTTCCCGAGGTGAATGTTCTATAGTGATAGGAGTTGTTTCCAAACTCACCCCTTCCCCTAACTTCAAAGATATATCATTACACTCAGTAGAGGAGTCAATGGGAAGAATAGGTGTTTCAAATTGTTGGTTTAGATTAGGGTTTGGGCTATGTTTTAGGCTAGGATTTGGGTTAAGGTTTGGACTATGATTTTGATTTGGATTAGGATTTGGGTTAGGCTTTGGACTAGGGTAAGGTCTAGGGTTTGGATTAGGGTATGGACTAGGATTAGGCCTAGGGTATGGACTAGGATAAGGGCTAGGGTATGGATTAGGATAACGGATAGGGTGTGGATTAGGGCTATGGTATGGATTAGGGTAAGGTTGTGCACATAGATGGGACCATGGAGGAGGTTGACTTGGTAGTGTATTGAGTGGAAATTATGGTTGTTGTTGTTGATTTTGCATGAAATATTGCCCTAGGGAAGGGGCTCCAAACCATTCTTCAGACCATGGGGATATTTGATTTGAGGGTGAGGTAGGGAGAGGGCCATTATGGCTATGATGTAAGGGATTCAGTTGGAGGAGCATCAAAATTTTTCCATGGAATTGTATGATTATAAATATATTGTGGAACCTACTCAGGATAATAAGCATTAGTCCAAGTATTAAAGGGTGATGGGTTTTGAGTTTTACCTGGCAATTGATTCGATTCCTTACTTGATTTCCTGAGTAGCTTTAGTAATCCTAGCAGTGATGGGGAATTTTCTGTTGCATGATCCTCTTCACAAGTTATGCAAACCTTCAAGCTACTAAGAGGACCCTTTCCAAGGAAATGTTTCTTTCTACAGTTAGCACAAAAGATCAACAATGGTTCGTCATCCTTTTTTTCTTCTTGCTACAATTCATCTAATGTTGAAATCAAAGATTTAATAATATTATTTTTATGTTCAAGGAAAATATTAAATTATGCACTTGTGAGTTATTCATTAAATGATTTTTATATCTTTGCAGCCACATCAAAAGTCCTCATTGGAATATTCCTTCAAATACTATTTTCCTGTTCTCAATAAGCCAGCTGGGATATTCTATTAGCATAGGGTTAATGTATATATATAGGGGCGTTCTTACAGTACCCGAGAAATGAAAAAACTTCAAATAACCAAGATATGAAAGAAACAAATAAATTCAAAGAACAAAAACTTGCAAGAGAAACTCGATGAAAAGAAAACCAAATTGTAGTTGGTTACCAAGGTCAATCCCTTAAGCACCTCCCCTGAAATGGCGCCAAAATTTTGGGTGTAATATAGGGCATATTAATGGAACAACATTTAATTATCAATACGAGAGTTCATGAACTTTGAGGCACAACACTGGAAATTCCACAGAGATCCCCCAATAACCAGCAAATCAAATTCTAGTCTGACTTGTGCATCAATCTCAACAAATTAAATTGAATCCTTCACTTCAAAGGAAAAATGAGAAAGAATAAACACCAATCCTGACAGTTTAAAGCAAACCTCAATCTAACAAAAGACAAACCTACACTATTAGCAATTGCAAAAGGAAATCCTAATTATTGGCAAACAGAAGGTAAGTCCTAATTACTGTTTAATTGGAATCCAAGCAATGCCTAAACAACATTAAAAGGGTAGACTATAAATGTTGAAAGAAATTCAAGATAAATTCACACCATTCTCCATGTAAAGCATGACTTTAATTTGTAATAATTATATCTAGTTTTTCGAGTCTGTGTAACAAAATCCTTCAAGAAATTATGATATGATTTACTAAAATCATCATTAATCATTATTAAATACATTCATTGTGTAAGCATATTGTGTGGAAAAGGTCGAAACGAAAAAACGTTGTTGCTCTCTTTGAATAAAGAAATGCCTTGCAAATGATATTGTGGAAGAAAATATTTGCTTGTGGGAATAAAGGAAGAAAGCAAATGATTGCTAGAACCATGAACTTCCAACCTTAAGTATGATATAGTTTTCATCCATCAATAAATTCTCACAACCTTGATTATAAACTATAAATAATAGAAAATGAGACTTATGTCCCTAATGTACAAATGAGTATGCATTGAATAATTAAGTATGCAGCTCTAGAGTGGTTTATAATTTAATTTATCCATGCATCGATTCTCAATCCTTACATATTTACTCCATATCACAATCATTCAGATTAAAGTGAAATCAAAAGATAGGAATCAGTCTTGTTTTTTTGGAATACGAGGTCAGAACTTCCCATCAAATTAAACCAATTTTGGAAGGCCAAGAGATTAATATTACACAATCGAAACTAGTAGAGGAAAAATGTCACAAAACAAAGCCTTTGGAATTCAAACAAGTTTGATAAATAGAAATTTCATACTGTGTGCACCATCATGCAATTAAGAAATAGACAAATCGATATTTAGCAAAAGGTTCATAACATGAAGGTGTGAAATTAATATCAAGTAATAGAGTCTCAAGAAAACAACATGTTCACTAGCATAATCAACACAATCCGTGGAAGGAAAGATACACTAATTTGAAATAAATGACTTGTAATCAATAAAGAATTTGCTATAAAAATTCATTATGTTCACAAAAATAATCTTCCCTAGCATTATGCTCAAAGCATGACATAGATAAAAAAAGACTGATAAGAAAAAAGTTTTGGAAAGAAAATATCCTATCTATTCATACACACACCGTTCACACAGTGAATGATAGATTAAATGCACTCACTCAACAAACCACAATTTTACCCTAATATTAAACAACTTAGAGTGGTGTCGAGCTAGTTTGGCAGCCAACCCATCCAGATCACACCTTCAGTCAATGATATGGTTCACACAGAGATTATAAACATGAAATGCTCAACCAAATTAAAAAGAACCTGACATTAAGTGGTTTGATTAATATTAAAGGTGGAGACTTTACATGGTGTAGGCAAAAATCAGACTCTAGCAAATGGAGGGAGCAATCCACAGATTGACTATACTCGTGTAATGTTACATTGGAACCATCTCCTCTCCTCTAGGATAAAGGCCATATTTCAGTTTATATATATATTTATATTACAAACTGGGGCTATTAACAAGTCAATTGAATACAAAAGGAACAAATTACAAATCATAACAATTTTCCATGGATAAAAGGCAGATCTAGTTTCGGTGCAACTAAATTTCAAATAGAGGAGCTGAATCTGGCACATGAGGGATTGTTTTGGTAAATGAATCCTATTTTATTGGTCTTCGATTGGTGGTGAAAACTAAGTGTGATGTTGACCAACAAGGGTTTCCAAAAATATCCTCGAACTGAAATTCAAACTGCGAGGTAAGTAATGTCCTCTAAATTTGAATAATTGTGCATTCTTTGAATCTGGTGCAGGAATGTGAGTACATGAACTTGATGCGTGGTGCAAGAGCTGGGAAATATTATAATAAACTGGTGCAAGAATCCTCATGAGTGCAGGAATCCCAATTGGTATAGGAATCTGTTGCATAGTATAAGGAGGCGAGTGCAGGATCAAGGCATGTTAGCATATGCATAAAAAGGTAATCAACTAAGTTTAAACCTGCAAACACACAAACTATTATAATGATGCTTTTAATGTTTAAATCTTGTTAAAACAAGGGAATAATGGAAAATAGTAAATACTTACTTTATTTTCTCTAAGAATGCACAAAACCACGACAATAACAATTCAAAATAAACACAAGCATGAGGGATTTCAAGTAAAAGGTGATATAAAGTAAGACAAAACAAATGCCTGATAGGGGCAGAGTGCATAAGAGTGCACCAAAAAATTTAGGAATATGGAAATAATGTTGGTAATATCTCCCAAGAATCTATATGTATTCCTCAAGTATCTAAGGGTTGTACACATTTGCAAAAGAAAGCGATGATTTTCAAACCAAGAATGGTGGATGAGGCTTGTGTGCGTGAACAATATGTGGAAAGCATAAACCAAAAGAAATGACAATCAAGTGGTTCAAAGTAGAAGGAACATTGTGAAGCTTCAAAAGAGGATAAGAATAAGTAGAAAGGGTCAAATGATAAGAAGATGATAGCTGCAACAAAACAATGAAAAAAATCCTAGCAACCACTACATCAATAGGAATAGAATGAGATGACCAAAATATTCCATGTAAATATAGAGGTCAAGAAAATGAATAATTATGCTCTTTTCGACTCAAGCTCATAATTAAATCCCATAGTAGCATATCTTCTCAACCAACTTGGATTGGAGGTCCATGATCATCCTAACGCATATCCATTGAAATGGGTTGACAATGATGGAAATATAATGGGGACCAAATAATGTAAAATCAAATTTATTATATGTTTTGATTATATTGATGAAGTAGGATTCAATGCAATGCCACTTGGTGTATGTGGAGTCATGTTTGGGATTCCCTACATGCATGGGGGCTTCATTGAGGAAGGAATACCATACCACATGCATTGATATTGGGAGATATATATTGAGGAAAAAATGACATAATATATTGAGCATATAAAAGGGGGCAATGGGTTTTTATATTGACATGTATAAAAAAATGGAGCTCAAATTTAATGAAAAAATACAAAGGGGTATAAAAAAACGTTAATGAAAAAATGGTTACCTACAATATCTAGTGAAAGTAGGGGTTTTTTAAATTGGGAAGGTGTATTGGGTTCGTATTGGTAGGGGTTTAAATAATGTGATTTTTAGCGGTAGTTTCCATTATGTAGTCAAATTAAGGATATTGTTTAGTATGCCAGAAATGCATGTGATATATCAAAGGTTCATTGAGTGAAGCCCTTGTTCCTACATGTATATGAGGGATGCACTGTTCATACAAAGAACTAACTAGTATCACCTTATAAAGGATGAAAAATATTTCACCATTAGTGAGCACAAGGGGAAGTCAAAGATTGCACTTGTAAGTGCCAATCAAGCCATGAAATTGATAAATTTTAGTAAGAAATATGTTTTATTATGATTAAGAGAAAATCAATTTGTATAGGAATCAATGAGAGCATAGGAATCGCTAGAGGGGTGTTGTAATAAACAAAGAAAATAATTGGAAGAGTTGCTACAAGCATAGAGGGGAGTGTTCTAAGAGGCTAAAGGGCTACCACCAAAGAGGGAAATGGAGCACAAGAACTAATTGTTAGCATGCTCTCCATTTCCAAACATTGGGCTGTATAGGAAGTTCGTTCTGGAAGAAAACAATGTGAAGAAGCAATTATTGGAGTAAGTTATTATTTGACCAAATAATTTTCCATATGGGTCACCCATCATGATTGTTTCAAACAAGTATGGGACACAGTGATTGTGCATTGGTTACAAATCATTAAACAATATCACACTCAATAATAGGTATCCCTGCCTAGGATTCATGACCTATTAAGTTAGTTACAACTAGAAAAATATTTCATCAAGTTGGAATTAAAATCAAGGTATTACTAACTTCAAGTC
This sequence comes from Pinus taeda, assembly GCA_000404065.3. NCBI lineage: Eukaryota > Viridiplantae > Streptophyta > Pinopsida > Pinales > Pinaceae > Pinus > Pinus taeda. The sequence continues at coordinate 4,890 of APFE031705601.1, read as the reverse complement.
AAATAAGAAGATACCTGCAAAATTGCCTTTGAAATCAAACAAGTGTTGTATGCGTGGCTATTCATGCCAATTCATTCTATGCAATGCACCTGCTATGTCTATGAGACTAATGAATTATATATTGTACCCTTATCTAGGTTCATTTGTTACTATTAATTTAGATGATATATTGGTATACAATGCTACCTAGGATGAGCACATATCACACTTGATGCAAATGCTAGAGACATTAAATAAGCACCAACGACTATAAAATCTCAAGAAATGTGAGTTTTCATAACATACTTTGGTGTATTTAGGCTATGGGATTTGTGGAGGGGATATTAAGATATATCTTGTAAAGATTGATGCCATCATGATTTGGTTGATTCCTAGCAGTGTTTCTAAATTTAGGAGCTTTGTTGGAATAAAATAGTACCTAAGAAAACTCATAGCTTCTTTTACAGCAACAGCCACACCACTCCACACCATACAACTAGTGGAAACAAGATTTTCTAAAGTTAGGAGTTTTGTTGAGGAAACATAGTACATAAGAAATTCATAACTTCATTGTCAACAATATTGACACCACTCCATGCCATAATATATAGTGGCAATAGTTTTTAGTGGGAGAAGGGTCAGTAGAAGGCATTTGAAGAGATAAAAAGGAAAATAAGTCAAGCACCAATTTTCATATTACCAAACTTGTAGTAGCCCATTGAAGTGGAGAGAGATGCGGGTGGGTATGCCACGGGAGAAGTCTTGATGTAAGGAGGAAGGAATATATGTTACTATTTTGACGTATTTCATGGGGCGGTTCTTAAAAACCATACTTATGACAAGGAGCTATATGCCCTCCGTACAAGCTGTCAAAAAGTGGAAACACTACTATGATGGGTAAAGAGACCATCATTCACACAAATCATTAGTTTCTACAATACCTACATGATTAGAGTAAGCTACAACAAACCAAGGATTACAAGTGGATAGAGTTATTATAGTAGTTTCATTTAGTTATCAAGTATAAGAAGGAAAACACAAACAAGTTGATCAACATCTTTTAAAGGCCACTTGCATAAAAAATCATAGCTTAAGGAACTATAATACACATGGATCCTTACATCCATGATGCATACAAAGAGGCATATACATAGAATGAGGACCCAAGGGAGGTGTAGGTCCAGAGTCATCTGGTTTATGGTGACCATGCAATTGACTATCATCTCCAAAATGGCTTACTCTAAGGCTATAAAATAAATGTTTTCTTAAAGGTGAGTGATTCTCACTGATTAGAGAGGGTCACACCTCAAAGGTTGCAAGGAATTTTGTTGGTGGGAAGTTCTAACTTGCATAGGTATGTGTACTAGTCTAGGATGCAAAAAGATGTAACTAGATTCATTAGAGGATTATACTTTGTTGTACCAACAAGCTTAGTAACAAGAAACATGGTCTATATCATCCCTTACCTATACTCACTGTCCCTTTCAAAATAATTTCCATGGATTTTGTGGGAGGTTTACAAGCTAACAATTTTCATTTTTTCTAAAAATGATTCACCCCAATTTTATATTTTAAAATTATTTTACCTTAAAAAGAAACAAAAAATATGTATTCTAATATAAAATCATTAGAAATCTGAATATTTTTATAAAAATATCTCCAAACATTTTACAATTTGCATATTACAGACTAGTAAGAATCGCCAAGGTTTCTAAAATATAGAATAAAATTCCATCCTTAAAATTTTCCGTGAACAAGGGACATGACTACCTATTAGTGGTAGTTGACAAGTTTAGCAAGATGTGTGTTCTCATGCCCTGTAAAAAGACCATCAGGGAAAAAGAAGTAGTAAAGTTGTTCTTTGAACAGGTCTAATGCATTTGGAGATACCAAGGAGCATAATTTTAGACAAGGATACTAGATTTATCGGTGCAGTTTGGACTATGTTGTGGTACAATATGGGAAAACAATGAAAAATATGGGAAAAAAAAAGTAGCCAAATGAACTTTGGTGCACATTTCAATGGGTTGCAATCAAAAGCATATCAAGGATTGGGATGGAAAATCTAATTTGCATATAGCACTCTTGCAATAGAGAAATCCAAACTTCAACTAGTAAGCCACCATTTGAGACTTGTTTTGAATATTTTCCACCTTCATCATGGGATGTAATATATGGAAAATAAGGAGGAGCGAGGGAGAATCTCATGATGGATTCTATAACATCAAGAAAAATTGTTGAGAAGATTAGGTAGATCGAATAACGAGTATAAGAGGTGCTGAAAATTTCAAAGGAAAATATAGAGCCATGCATGATCAACACACGACAAAGGCCTCATCTATAGTTAGAGATAAAGTATGGCCATCTTGTGCACATGAAATAATAACTAAAATTTTAAAATGCAACAAAAGTGCATTATAAACCTCCACATAATTCACAACAACAATTCTCTCTAGGAAAGTGAGGAACCATGGCTACATTTTTGGACCAAAACCACCAAACAATCCAAACTACATATTTTTTATAATTTGAAGGAAAAGGACCAAACCTTGGACATAAAACAATAGACATGATGCCAAACCCAACCACATTTTAGGCCAAAACAACACCACCCAATGCTTTATACAACTCAAACACCAATTTCTAAATCTAAAACACCTAAAAAAGTAAACAAAATGTGAAATTTCACTAGGGCATCCATAATAGAATACATAAAACAAATAATGTCTCACCACATCTTGGCATGGAAATATCAAAGCAAGACCTTAACATGAGTAGAACCTATCAAGAAAACCCATGTTGGAAAAAAACATAAAAGAACCCACCCATGTCATTAAACATAGTTTAAAGCACCATTACACATCACTAAAGCCAAACTAGGAAATGGATAAATGTCACACAATGTCTAGTGTGTTTTCCTCCCTTGTAAACATGTTTCAAAATTTTTGACACTCCAACCCCGATGGTTCTCAACTTATGGTCGATATTCATTTGGTTTGGATTTTAGATTCGTGTGAGTCTCATATTGAAGGGAGGGATATAAAATGCATGTGAGTCACAAGGAAGATATATGTGTGTCATGAATGTCAAGGTAGGAAGTTAAGGGAAGTATGTTTTGAAAGGGAAAACACACATGATTAGAAAAAAGAAAAAAATGAATCAAATAACTTGAGCATAATAAGTTCAAGAAGATAGATAAGGTCAAGATCACCTTCAATTCCCAACATTAGTTCTTGGTAAATGAGATCAACTACTTGGTCAATGAGATTGATTCTCAAAATCATAGGTAAGAGTAGATAAGATAGGTAATATAAGTGAGAAAATACCAGTAGGTAAGAGTAGATTATATAATATCGATAGGTAAGATTAAGTAAGATGAAATAAAATCCTAGAGGAGAATATATCTTTCCCTTTAGTCCTCATATAATTTGAAAAAAATAATTCAATAATGTACAATTAGGAGAAACATTATAACATAGTCACTATGTTTTCTTATTGTGATGACACATAAAACCCCTAACACTCATGTCCACCATAACCCAACTAGAATTGGGCCACAAAAAATAGAGGAAATACCCAAACAACATATAAAGCTCACTACCAACAATTAGCCTCTAAGTCAAACTGAAAAAGCTCTTGTAGAAATATATTCAATATTCCCAACTACATGCATGTTTTGAAAAAAATAAAAGAGTTAAAAGAATATCTTAAATCCATTCAAACTATGAAATATCACCATTGTTCGAGTAGAAAAACCAACATACCAAAACATCATCTAAGACAGTCTAATTTTTGAAGACCAAAAAACAAATTTGAAACACCCAAAACCATGCATGAAAGTCAAGTTCCCACTAGAACGATGAGAATAGTAAGCTACCTTGAAAGCACAAAATACAAGGAAAAATCCCAACAACACCCACCAATACAAACACCAATAATAGCACCTCCAACCTAGAAATGAAAAAGAAACCATTGATTTTTAGACCATGCAAAAGCACAAAATAGCACCGATAAGAATACTCAACCTACATTCCTGACAAGAAAAGCTCCACCATGAGTAGAACACTGCATAGTGTTGAAATATGGCAAAAGGAATATTCCAATTTAATTTGTCCTTGAATTAAATTGTGAATTAAAATCAAATTTAGTCTTAACAACTACTTGGAAATAATTAATTAATTTTATTTTAAATTAATTAGTTGGAGAAATTCAAGTTAGAAGTCTTTCTGAAGTCATGCAAGAGTTATCCCTTAAATTAAGGAGATAAGATTGAGTTATATTTGAGTTGTAATTAGTTAACTCAATTTACTGAGTTAATTCCAGTTAAATTAGTTCCAAACTGTTTGAGGAATTAATAGTGAGTTAACAGTCAGTTGATGCATTAATGCACTCAACTTGTGCTACTCCAGTTAACTGAAGATTCTCTCATCAGAAACTCATGCATGTCTATTTTGAGAAAGACCCAGTTGAGATTAATGTTCAAGGACAATGTACTATCATTTGCATCTGTTTTCTCATGGAGAAAACTCATGCATGAATTCAAGGATTTGTCCTTGAGGATTGCGCAATTTTGAAGACTTGTTTTTCCACTTGGTAATAGGATAATCATCCACAAGGAACAACGCAAGGAAATAGGAGCTTGGAGGGTAGAGAGGAAGGTTGGTGAGAAGCCAAGATTGCCTATGAGTATCTATGAGGATTGTGCTAAGAGCTGGCTAGCTGGAGAGCTAAGGCTTTGTATAATTCCTATGTATTTCCACCATGTATGATAATACAATAGTGTGGGGTTTTTATCTGAGGCTTTCCCAAAAGTATTTTCATGTGTATTGTGCCATTAATTCTTCTTCTTCTGGTTATATTGTTCAACTCAATCTTTAAGCTTCCGCAAATTGATAGTAGAAGTAGGTTATA
>APFE031705599.1:71778-99664 GCA_000404065.3 Pinus taeda | reverse complement strand
AGTCACCAAGGATGTGGTATCAGAAATTTGATACATTTATATGGGGACTTGGCTTCACCAAAAGCAAAGCAGATCACTGTGTGTATTTTAAATTAATTGGTGACCGTGTTACTTATCTGGTGTTGTATGTGGATGATATATTTCTCGTTGGAAATGACAAAGAAAATATCTAGGATTTGAAGACCCAGTTGTCCTCCAAATTCGACATGAAAGATCTTGGTGTTGCAAACTATATTTTGGGCATGGAAATTAAAAGAGATCGAGCAAAGAGGAAGCTCTGGTTAAACGAGAGGAAGTATGTCGAGAGAATACTACAGAGGTTTAATATGCAGGATATTGAACTGGTGAAGGTTCCTATTCTTGTAGGTGTAAAGTTATTTTCTTAACAGTGTCCCAAGACGCAAGAAGAGGAAGAGGATATGTCCCATGTTCCATATCCAAGTGCAGTCAGTAGTCTGATGTATGCAATGGTCTATACTAGACCAGACATTGCACATGCAGTGGGAGTATTGAGCAGGTTTATTTCAAAACCAGGGAAGGAGCACTGGACAGCAGTGAAGCAGGTTTTCAGGTATTTGCGTGGCACTAGTGATTATGGTTTGTGCTACCAAGGAAGACCAGGATTGGACAAAGTGTTGAATATCCGTGGCTTTGTTGATGCAGACTGGGCTGGAGATCTGGATCAGAGAAGATCTACAAGTGGGTATGTGTTTAACCTATTTGGAGGTGCAGTCAGTTGGATGAGTAAGAAACAATCAGTAGTGGCACTATCAACTACAGAGGCAGAATACATGGCAGCCACTCATGCAAGCAAGGAAGCAGTTTGGTTGCAGAGATTGTGTTCAAGTATGGGGTTAGTACAGGGAGCTATAAGGATAGACTATGACAGCCTAAGTGCAATTTTCTTGTCAAAGAACCCTGCTTATCATTCAAAGACAAAGCACATTGATGTTCAGTATCACTTTGTGAGGGATATGATAGAAGACAAAAAAGGTGTTGCTAGTAAAGGTGGACACTTTGAAGAATACTGCAGATGCATTGACAAAATCTGTTAGCTCTGAGAAGTTCTCTTGGTGTAGAGAAACAATGGGCATTTCAGGGCTGGAAAAATGACTAAGCTCTCCTATGGCCCCCTGTGGAAAGAAAACAACAAGTGGGAGATTGTTGGGTTGTGTTATATTCTTTCCACACAATTAACAGGGGGTTTGAGGGGTACCCGTAACCCCACTTTATGGACCCTATGTTAGGTTGGGCGGACCTACCTATGGTTTTGGACCCTATGTTAGGTTGGGCGGACCCACCTATGGTTTTGTGCATGATTTTCGCACATGTTTTCTGGACGCGATGGTTTTCAGTCCATGGTATTGGATCGATGGTTTTTTGGTCCATGGTATTGGACGTGATGGTTTTTCAGTCCATGTTATTGGATGCTTTGGCATGTATAAATATGTATTGTAACATTGAAAGGAAAATAATGAAAAATCAAGCTGGTAGTCTCGGTTTTGAGATCCAGTGGGAAATCTCTGTGTACATGTGTTTTATGTGTTATGCTCTCGCATTTTTATTTTTCCTGTGATTTAGAATTCGTATGCAGGTAATTTCTGTACAGGGTTAAAACCTACAGTTGTTCCATGTAAATCTCCTCATCTAAATCTCCATGTAAAATGCAGTTTTAACATCTAGTTAAATCAAGTAAAGCAACTAATGCTAATACAATTCGAATTGAAACAATTTTTACAATTGGTGAAAATATCTCATGAAAATCAATGCCTGCTTTCAAAGAAAAACCTTTTGCGACCAGCCTTGCTTTGTACCTGTCCTCTGTATCATCAACACCCCTTTTCAATTTGTAAACCCATTTACATCCCACAATTTTTCTGTCTTTAGGAAGTTCTACCAGATCCCATGTGCCATTCTTGACTAATGCCATCATCTCGTCCTTCATAGCTTCTTTCCACTTTTCACTTTTAGAACCTTCTACAGCTTCCTGATAGCACAAAGGTTCATCATCATTAGCGGTTAAAGCAACTGAAGTAACATAATCATCATACCTTTTAGGAGGACGTTTCATTCTTGTGGACCTCCTTAAAGATGTTTTTGGTACTTCCATAATTTGCTGATTATTATCTGTGGGAACTTCTTCATGATCTGCATCTGAAACATGTTCATGATCTGCATCTGAAACTTGTTCATCTTGACTATCATTAGTATTTGAACTGGTTTCAAACTGAATGTGTTGAAGCTTAGATACATTATCTTGCTTCAATTTATCATATACATCTGGATTTTCAAGTGAAGATTCATTAAATTTAACATCTCTGTTAATGATGATCTTGTGAGTAGTAGGATCCCACAATATGTATCCCTTAGTCCCGTCACCATATCCAACAAAGATATATCTTTTTGATTTAGGATCTAATTTAGAACGTTGATGTTTCAGAACTAGAGCATATGCATCACAACCAAAATCTTTAAGTTTAGAATAATCACAAGGATGACCTTTCCATACCTCTTGAGGAATTTTTCATCCTATTGCAGTTGATGGTGATCGATTTATCAAATAGCAAGCTGTAGAAACCGCTTCTGTCCATAATTCCTTCTACAAATTGGTGTTACTAAGCATACTTCTTGCTCTCTCTAAAAGAGTCCTATTCATCCATTCAACAACTCCATTTTGCTGAGGAGTATATACAGTGGTTTTATGTCTTTCGATCCCAGCGTCCTTGCAATAATTATCAAATATCTTTGAAGTAAACTCACAACCATTGTCAGTTCTTAAACATTTAATGGTTCTTCCAATGATGTTTTCAACTAATGCTCTAAACTGTTTGAAAACTATAAATACATCAGGCTTCTTCTTTAACATGTAGACCCACACTTTTCTAGAGAAATCATCAATAAAAGATACAAAATATGACGATCCTCCATATGAGGTTGTAGGAGATGGACCCCAAACATCAGAATGGATATAATCAAGGATTCCCTTACTAGTATGTTTTCCAGTTTTAAACTTCTACTTGCTTTGTTTCCCAAATAGACAATGTTGGCAGAAATCTAACTTAACAGACTTTAAATTAGGAAGTAACTTACGATTAGATAAAATCTTTAAACCTCTTTCGCTCATATGGCCCAACCTTTGATGCCATAAACGAATAGAATTACTATCGTTTTCAAATATTGTAGAAACATGATCTGACTCTGTTCTTCCTTCTAACTGAAAAAGATTTCCAACTTTCTTTGCTTTCATTACTAGTAAAATTCCTTTGTAAACTTTCAGTACTCCACCTTGAATAAAATATTTATATCCATTAGTGTCTAGTATTCCTAGTGAAATGAGGTTTTTTCTTAGTTCAGGTACATGTCTTACATCAGTTAGAATTTTATTTGTCCCATCAAACATTTTAAGCTGGATGCTTCTAATTCCCACAATGTTACATGTGACATCATTTCCCATGTAAACTACTCCATTATTGGTTGAGTTATAAGTTTTAAACCATTCTCTATGAATGTACATGTAATTTGATGCACCAGAATCTAACAGCCAACGTTGATCATGATTAGACAAATTAATTGATAACACTTCATCACTCATACCTGAAATGGATGCCGAACCTGTATCTGTTGTGTTTGCTTCTTTCTTCTCTGTCGAAGAGTCTTCTTTGGATGTTTGCTGTCTCTTCCAACATTCCTTCTTCAAATGTCCTGATTTGCCACAAAACCAACACTTTACCTTACTCTTCTTCCCTTTCGATTTTGAATGCGAGTTGTTGTGCTTACTGAAGCGTCTTTCTTTAGAACGACCTCTGACCATCATTGCTTCTGATGTAGAGGTTTTTGAATTTGACCTCTTCCTTGTTTCTTCGGACAACAAAGCTCCAACAACATCATCAAATTCAAGGGTTTCTGATGAACTAAGACTTATAGAAGTAACAAAATGATCCCATGACTCGGGCAACGAGCATAATAAAGTTATAGCTTTATCTTCTGATTCAAATTTTACTTCTATACTTTCTAACTGCACCAGGAGAGTATTAAAGGTATTCAAATGATCAGTAATGGATGTACCTTCTTTCATGCGCAAATTGTATAACTGTCGCTTCAGAAGAATCCTATTGGTTAAGGATTTCGTCATGTACAACTTTTCAAGCTTTGTCCAGAAACCAACAACAGTTTTCTCTGACACGATGTTAAACAAAACATCATCCGCCAAACACAGTCGAATTCCGCTCAGTGCTCTTTCATCCAAGTCACTCCATTCATCATCTGTCATGGTGTAAGGCTGTTTTGCTTTTCCCAACAAAGCCTTCACCATGCCTTGTTGCACGAGTAAATCATACATCTTCACTTTCCAGATCTCAAAGTTGTTTTTGCCATTGAACTTCTCGATCTCAAATCGAGCACTTTGAGTTTTTGCCATGTCGCGTCACATAAAATCTCCAATTGAAACTTTTAATAAATGAAGTTTTTATTTAAAAAAAAAACTGCCCTACCTCAATAAAATGCCTTTGCCTTATCATGTCATGGGATATTACAATTAAAAAAACAAAAAATATGATGACATAAGTATGGACGACATCCAATAAACAATTCGATGGCTACACATGTTCATACAACGAAGAATTAAAACTTGTAGCGATTATCACAGCAAGAATCAATGACTTTATATTTATATGGATTTCTCTCCCCAACGTACAATCAACCACAGTCCTTCACAAATCGTGAATACGCATTACCTTTGCTGCGTCTAACAATTGTGCCACTGTTTAATCTTGGTCAATGCGCTGTCTAAATACCAATTGTCAGAGCACGCACAACAGGCTACTGCTCCAACACACAGGCAGTCTACTGCTCTTTCAGCTGCACAGTAATTTACAAAGCTTCACCCGAATCTTTAACGCCGGACCACAAAAAAAAACACTCGCACACAAAACCACGCACTCAATCTGTGATGAACAAACTTCGCACAACACAGTTATGGGCATTGGTCTTCTATGATTCAACGCAGCTTCCTTCGAGCTTTGCCAGAGAGATTAATTACCACGATGGGCTCTTTGACCACGGGCTCCTTCACTCGAGCCACGAAGGGCCACACTACAGCCACAACGACAGCACCGCTCGACTAGCTCTCTCCCAACATCCACTGGTCACAGGAGTATCCAGTTCCTTTGCTGCAAAGAAGGCACCACCGCCCACCAGCTCCTCCATGCGGCAGATTTCCTCGTCATGAAAATACAGCTCGGACTCACGAAGCTCTACTGAAAAACTCGCGCCGAGCTCCAGAGGCCTCATAAACGTGTGACAGTGCCCTCAACAGGATTAACAGTCCTGAGCTCTGATACCAATTGTCAGAGTTAACACAGCAGAATTTAAAACACAAATAAGACACACAACAATCAACTATAAAAAAACATAGATTTTAATGTGGTTCACCCAACCAATCTGGGCTACATCCACCAAACAGGGGCATCAACAATCTTATTATTCAACAGGAGATTACAACACATAATTCCTCACACCCTCTTAGCTCAAACATCCTCTACGGGCTTACATTTTATAGCTAGGAGTAGAAAACTGAATCATAAATTCTCTCACAACAAATATAGCAAGCAATAACTCCTCCTCAGGAATAACTGGAGCTAACTTAGCAACAAAACCTATTGTTGTCACATTCATGAGATTTTATCCTAATTTAATTAACAGAAAAATCTCAACATTTTATAGCTATAACCTGAATTTACAAAAATCCCTGCCGAATTTTATCAAAATCTCGTTGAAATTTCCATGATTTTAAGGGGAAAAAAACAATCTCGCTAGACTACGACTTTTTTTAACTATTTAACTATAACTATATTTTATTTTTAACAATTTAACATTTTATATTTAATTATTTTTTAACTATTAATATTTAACTGTCTATATTTATATTTTATATTTAACTGTTTATATATATTTTATATTTAAAATATTTTTTGGTGTTTTTTTGGCATGATTATTAATGTCACATGGGCCCTCATTTTTAATTTATATTTTTTAATAATACCAAGATTTACATTGCATTAATAACTTTTTCGATATTCTAATTCATACAAGTAAGGTAGGTAAATAATATTAATAAAATATTTCACGAATACCCAAATTAATAATACCATGGGCCCTCATTTTTAATTTATATTTTTTAATGATATCAAGATTTACATTGCATTAATAACTTTTTCGATATTCTAATTCATACAAGTAAGGTAGGTAAATAATATTAATAAAATATTTCACGAACACCCAAATTAATAATAAAATATTTTACGAATACCTAAATTAATAATAAAATATTTCACAGATACTCAAATTAAACAATTTAAAATTATTTAAGACATGTACCTATTTTTAAATTTAAATTTTTTTGATTGGTTTACATATTGTGACATGGAATTACATGAAAATTTCGTGGGCACTTTTAGGCTAAAATTCTATAATTCCTTTTTTGGAACGCATGTAAGGGCCATTTGGTATACTGGGATGGCTTTAAGGACTTCTTTTCTCAAAACTAGTTTCCTCAATCACGAAATCCATTTGTAACTTTAGTGCTTTAACCTTTTTTCCACCTTTTCCAATAACCAAAGCCAAACACTGTTCCTGTATGCATTTGGTCTTAAATAAAAACCAAGGTATTTCAAACTGCCTTGAAATGTTTTGACAATGAAGGGGAAGTGGATGTGCACCCTTCGCACTTCTCCACGAGACAATCCAACATAAGAAAGATTGATTTTATAAATATTTATAACCATGTTAGTTGCTTTCTAAAGAGCATCCTTAATACTATCCAAGTTCGGTCTCGATCCATTACAAAAAAGCAATATATCATCAACAAAAAGGAGGTGAGCAATGAAGAGGTTATCACCACCTCAATGCCCTTAAGATTTACTCGTCTTTTTGTTGCCAATAAAACTTGCTCAACCCCTTAGCTGCTAAAAGAAACAAAAGGGGAGACAAACGACATCCCTGTCTCAATACTCACTGAGCACGATAAAAAGAATATGTCGATCGATTGATCATAATAACAAAAGAGATTGATGTCATATAGCTCATAACCTAATTGATGAAGGGAACTTCAAACCCTCGGTGAGTGAATAGTAGCCAAATAAAGATGTAGTTGACTCTTTTGTAGGCTTTGGACAAGTAAAATTTGACAACGATTCCTTTCAACTTTTGTATGTTGAGGCTATGTAAATCCTCGTGCGCCACACTAATAGCTTCGTGGGTCTGATGCCCCTTCAAGAAACCAAACTGTTCTCCAGATATGTTCCTGGACAAAATTGGTCTAAGTCAGTTGGCTATAATTTTAGCAATGATTATATAGACACAATTGCACAAAGTGATCAACCTGTAGTCATCAAAAGATCGTGGATCATCTACCTCCGAAATAAGGGAGATAAATGTTGAATTCAAAGGGTAAAAAAATCTCCCTAATTGACGAGAATCCTTTTTTACTCTGAGCAAATCAACCCCCACCATTTCATAGAACCCCAAATAATATTCCACAATCCAACTATTCGGGCTAGGACTCTTATCCTTTTGCATTCCCTTTACAACCTTTGGCTTCCCAACCAAAATGTGTTCCATCAAGCTCTAGTTGTCTTCTTCATAAAAAAAATGGGGAAAGTATTGTGCCATTCATACCACTTCAACAATAGTAACTTTCTTCGACGCCTTGAAAATATTTTTAAAATAAAGGAGGCTAGCTCTTCAAAAGTGTTTGCTTTGCCTCCGCTTGGCTTGGACAGTTCCCATATAATATTATAACTTTAATGTCCTTTGGCATAATTTTAAAAAAGCTTGGTGTTCTTGTCCCCACTCTTTAACGAGATCGCTCTACTCTTCAGTTTACATTGTTCTTGTTTTTCATCAAGGAGTCTCCTCTTCAAGGCCTCCAATTGCAAAATCCCTTGTTTGGCATTGACCGATTCATACCCACCACCTTCCAGAGATTTAAGTCTTTCGTATTCTTCTTCCACGAATTTGAACCCCACACCATCTCTGGCCTTCTTATGCAAAGCCCATTGGATGGTGGCCGGTTTCACCTTTTTGAGATTGTTTGCAAATTGTTGGGCAATCGAAATTCCTAGCTCCCGATTATAGGGGATCCAAATGTCTCTAACCATCTGCACCAAACCTTAATCATTCATCCAAGATGGATTGAATTTAAAAGGATTCCCTGGTTTTTAGGTTCCACTTTTAGCCCCAAGAATACCTAGTGATGGTCAAAAACCACACCAATCCCAATCCATTAACGAAACAGGGGAAGTCTTCTAACCAAATATTTCACCATTAGGAATCGGTTAAGTCATTTGGCTACCATCGCATGACTAGTTCTCATATTTCTCTAGGATGGTTTGTATTTGATGAAATTAACATTAATAAGTTGATTGTCAGCAAGTTTCCTTACAAATAAATCATCCATAGGGTTTGGGAGGGGTTGAGGTCCTTAGACTTCTAAGGCTTCTAAAGCGAAATTCAGGTCCCCCTCAACTATGAGATTATCTTTCTTGATAAAGGATTTGTTCACTTAGTTGTTCCAGAAAGAGGTTCTTTCATAGCAAGGGTCATATATATTGACTATAAATAGGTCCATACTTATCTCCGATGAGAATATGTTCGCTCCTAGAACCAAATCTTCTCCCCAAGTGCTTGACACTCTAATAGTTTTTAGCCGTTGAAACCCATTGCCAAATCCTCCAAGATTCCTCTCGCATAAGTAGAAAAGAAAAACCACCTAAAAAACATTTTATTCAAAATTTCAGAAAATTTATCATCTTTCCCCAAAATTTCCTAAAACAATAAAATATCTAATTTTTTAATCTAAATCATCCTTCTCAAAGCTAGTTTTTTCTTGAGGCTAGCCAAACCCCTATAATTGAAAAAAATAAATTATCATCATTGTTATTAAAATATTAATAAATTAATAACACAACTTTATAATCTAATTTTCTTTAACCTATTGTCACCACTTGAGGCTCCCACTTTGTTATGTTTTTCTTCATTCACAATTTAATAAAATAATATTTAATCATTTTGTCATCATTTGTAACATGTATGGTGTGGTAATTACATTAAGATTTGTTTTTGGAATTAAGTGTTTAACTTCAATAATAACATCTTATAGTCTTTAGGTTGATTATAATTATTTGGTTTGAATAAATGGTTTTTTATGAAATGTTTTTATAGATAATGTTTAAGTTTAATTAATTTAATATTATATTATTATTATATTTATAATATGATATTTTAAAATTTAAATATTATATATATATATATAACATAATGTCAATTAAGTGGTCTTTATATAATGATTTTACAATGGAATGTGAAGTAGGTTGTTAATGAGCCTTGCCATGACTTTTAATAATACAATTAGGATACTAATTTGTCTTTTTATTGTTCTCAGGTACGACATGGATTAAATTTATTAAATTTGAGAGAAGTTCACAACAATTTTGTAATTTAAAGAGTTAAAATCTAATAACATGGGTTTGCCCATATTCAATGAGGCGTATATTTTTCAAAAGTTATTTAATATAACCTCTAAACTTTATGCATAAATATATTGGGGAATTCCTCCAATTGGTTAGAAATAATAATATTATATTAAATTATAAATAATTGAAAAATAAAAATTAATTAATAACTATTTAGGAATAGGTATATTTCTTAAAAGTTAAATAAAGAAATAAATTAATTAATAACTATTTAAAAATTGGATATTTTTCCACATTTTTAAAGTGATTTGATGTATTGCTAAATTCTATATATTAATATAAATTTTTTAGTAATTCTTCTAAATTGGATTAGAATAATAATATTTTTTATGTTTAATTAAATTGTAAATATAATTAATTAAGGAGTTTTTATAGAGATGGAGTAATAAAAAAAATTCAAAAAATCTTGTAGAGGCAGTCATGTTTTTGATGGTAGAAATAGATTCAGCACTCAGACATTGAAAAGTGGTCAAAATGTAGGTAAAAAATTTCAAAAAATCTTGTAAAGTCTGTGTTTGAATCATGTTTTTGATGGTAGAAATGGATTCAACACCATCAAAAACTTCTAGAACGCCTAAATTATGAAGTTTAACAACTTTTACTTGAATTTACAAAAATCCTTGTCAATTTTTTTCAAAATATGACTAGAATTTCTATAACTTTCAAAAAGAAAAAACATAATCATTACTACCACATTAATTAGCAACATATTATTAATATATATATATATATATATTATATTCCTTATATGTAATTTATTCAATTTTTTTTTTTAAACATAAAATTTTATAAGTATCAATTCTTTCCCATCATTACTCTTTTTCGTCATCCGTCCGTTCCAAACAAGGCATCAATGGCCAAAAAAAAGCGTAGCGTGGGGCATATTCATCTTTTTATAAATTATAATTTCTTCCCTATTATTACCGTCGTTTTCACTCATTCGTCGGTTCCTTCAGAACAACAGATAAGGGTATTTATTCCGCCTCCTTTCCAATCACGTTTTTGATGGAAACCTGAAAGGAATTTGATCTTCAGAATGGTTCTTACCGCAATTTAAAGTAAAACCTAATTTCTAAATCAACCTAAATATGAAAACCCTATTTCAACAACAAAAATATACAGTTTCAACCATGTGAAGATTAACCAGATCTGGAAAAACCACCAAAAAAAACGGAACAATGCCCGTTTTCAAACGCTGAAAACCATTCCTTTAGAACATGCACACAGGAGTCTCAATCGCTGCTTGTCCACATCAATGAATTAATTATCAAAACAAACAGCTGTACGCTAGGAAGGCGTCCAAATATTGATAATGTACATCGTCATGTGCAACGACTTACTCCAAAACTGAGATCACACCACACCAGAGCCATTCACCAAACTCGCAAGTGCGTCAAAAAGTGAGAATGAAAACCCTAAAACCAAGATAATCTCCTAAAACTTCATCCCTACTCCCACCAATCGACTTCAATTCAATTCAATGGTATATATGGTATCCAATGTGTCGGCGAATCTTTCACAATAACGCTCTTCCCCTCCCTCTCTTTAATCCCAACGTGGCCCCAAACACCCACACTGCACAGATCATGTCCTAAATTAGCAAATCTGAATAGGATTTCAATGCAGGTAATGATCAATAAAATCCAAAAAAAGTGAACCCTCGGGACCGGCATCATGTCCTCTCATGAAAGTACCCAAATCATGGCTCCAACGACCCAGCTGCTGCGATCCGCCGAGGCCTTAACAATGCCCGGAGTAATTAATTCATCTTCTCCATTATTTTCTTTATTGTTCCATTCCCAATGTTTCTCATACCTGCAGATATTGGAACTGAACTGTCTAGGAGAGGCTACTGTTTGTTATTATTAATTTTCTTGTTACAGGTTCAGGTGATTGTTCTGAATGCTAATATGAGTTGCCAAGAGTGTCGTGACAAAGTCTCCAAAGTGCTCTCCAAAATTGACAGTATGTTGAATCTTCATCACATTCTACACATCAATTAATTTGGGCAATGGCAATGAAAATTATTTAGTGTTCCTGTAAACATTCATACATATTTATGTTTCATTATATATTCAGTCCTCTGCTTGTTTAGATTGTTGTCGTTAACGTGTTCTGGTATTTGGTTAGTTTCACTGTTAAGATTTATTTGGATGAGACACTAATTTTGTATAACATTACTGATAAATTAAGAGTACCATCACAGATATGAGAAACAACCCCAGTATTTTTATTTCTTTGAGAATACCTGCTCTGTTTTTTCCTTTGCCAGTTTTCTGAAAGTTGTTTGTGGCGTGGTTATGGGCAGCTTTGCTGGACTATGTGGTGGACGTGGCGCAGAAGAAGGTAACAGTTAGAGGGCGTGTAGATCCCCAGAAGAGGATGCAACGAATTACATTAATGGCCAACGACAAGAAGAGAAAAAACATCCATCAATTTGAGGAGGTAGGGGGCGAGGGATACTCTACTGATGATTACATGGAGCAGCAGGAGTGCTGCAGCAAGAGGTGGAAGCTGCTGAAATCAAGAGATCATAGTCCCATGATCAGAGGGGCCTGCTGTTTTCGATGTTGCTTGTCTTAGAGGAATCTGTCTCATTTTTTTTTCCAATGAAAGAAATCGTGCCAGAGTAGCTTTCAGTTAATACAATTTAGTATGGACCACATTACCAGATTTCCCCATTAAAGTATAAAGTTTGGTATTGGATCACATTACTTGTAGAGAGCAAACTGCCCCACCTAATCATTAAACCATATAGCTGTGACTTGTCTTAAAAAATCTGTTAAACAGGCCTGCCGTTTTCACTGTCTCTGGTCTTAGAGGAATCTGTCTCATTGTTTTTTTCCAATGGAAGAAACCATGCCGGGAGTAACTTTCAGGTATACAGTTTGGTATTGGACCACAACATTTGTGGAGATGAAATTTCCTCACCTAATCATTAAATCATATAGCTGTAATTTATCTTACAAAAATCTGTAACACAATTGTAAATACATTTTCTTCTGATTATTGGTATTAGCTGTTCAGAACTTTTGTAAAGAGTGAAAATGAAACTCTCTGCCAAACTTCCGCACCTAATCATTAAATCACATTGCTATAATTTGCCAAACAAAAATATGTCACACAATTGTAAATACATTTTGTCACACAATTGTGAATACATTTTCTTATTTTCTTACAATTGTAAATACATTTTGTCACCCAATTGTGAATACATTTTCTTATTTTCTTATGATTATTGGTATTAGCAGTCCAGAGCTTTTTGTAAACAGTGAAAATGAAGCTCTCTGCCAATTTCGTGCCCTGTTAGAGGGCAGTGCTGATTTGTTGGTGTGCCGGAGGAAGTTAATCTCGTAAGAGAAAAGTTGGACTTTTTCGATTTGTTTGTCCTCCTCGAATAGAATTCTCCAACTGGAGATTTGAAACCTTGAAACCCCAAAATCTGTGTGTTCACGCAAATCATAGTTTGAGGCGTTTATTCGCAGGTTAACTTTGCGCTCAATGACCCCCTCAAAACAGGCCCATCTAGATTTGGGTAACCGAGTGGACGAAGTAGAGAAAAAGCTCTACAAAGTTTCTGTAAAAGTAATGTATGAGTACATCTAACAATTTGTAAGTTAGTTATATTATTTTTTTAATTGTTAGATTTAATTTAAGGGAGATCTAAGATTAATCTTTGTAGATGTTATTATAATATTAAATTGAGAGAGTTAATCGTTAGATCTGATATCTAAATCCTCGTAACTGTTACTGTAACACTAAAAAATACATTCAACAACTTGCAAAACACTATACTCGATCAAATTTAAAGCTTGATCTCGTGAGTTTCACATAACTAACCCAGCTATCAAACCACACATCACTCTATAAAAATAATGTATACTTATTCGAATGTATACTTATTAGTGAATAAGACTGATTTAACTAAGATGGGAGTTACAAAATATATGAATGATTTTTTTTAATTAAATTAATTTCTTATTATATCTTGAATTTTTTGAGGATTTTTCTTTTCGTGATCTAATCAGGGTTTTTGTTTTGTTTTCCTGGTCGGAATCGGTTGGTGACATCGCAATGTTGACCAACATTTTAGATAAAAGTGCTGTAAAGGTGTAAAGATATGAAGCTGTCCCTAAGCCATGAAAAGTCTCTCATGCTTATGAATTAAGGTTGAGTGTTAGGACATCATGTTTCCATTGCTAGCATCAAGGTTCATCTACACAGTAATGTGGTCTTGGACATACTAGCAACTATAAAAGGCGTTGATGCTGGAAATTAAGGAATTAAAAGTGGGAATGTAACTCCGAGATCTATTTAAGGTTTTAAAATAGTATATTATAAATTAAATTAAATTAATATTATATATATATATAAGGATTCGGATGGAGACTGCAGGCTTTAGCGAACGGTCGTAGGAGCGAAGCCTGCGGCCGATAGGGCCTAAGGCTTAAGGGTTTTAGGAAGACCGGGAGCGCGAGGCAGGGGAGGCGCCAAGTGGGGAGTTAGGTCAGCGCGGAACAGACACTTGTTCAGAGCAGCGGTCTGGGAACGACGTGAAAGGAAAACCGGGGGAAAGGGTGGTTCCCAAGCCTACAGAACCTACTGCCGTTTTGTCCGGGCGATAATCTGATGGAATCACCGCCTAGACCAAGGCATCTACTCGCAGGAGAGGCTTAGTGAATGTGCTGTAAAATTAAGAAGGTAATTAAGAAGGTTAAACATGGTAATCCCAGGCGAATCTGTTGAGCTGGACCCTGAACCGGAAGACATTTTGTCAGTTTGGGGTAAGGAGCTTTCAACCCAGAACCTGGATCTATTCTTCGGAGGGTGTAGCTTGCTCAAAGATGCGAAGGAGAGCTCAGATCTGAATATCCTGAGGTCAAATGTCTCAGAGGGTGACGATTTAAAAGGAAATCAGAGGTTGAACTCACGAAGGAGCCAGGAGGACCAGGTATGCCAAAAGCAAAAACGGCTGACGGAGGAGGGCTAGAAAACTGAAGACCTCTCAGTCTCCCAAGTAAGTACCCAAATCGAACCATCTTGTGCCCAGTTTTGTTATGGAGGTCTCGAAGACGTTGTCTACGGATAGCGAGCCAAAACCTGGTCTTGGCAAAACTCAAATGCAGGGTTAAAAGAGGACCTCGGATAGGCAAGGGGAGGAAGTCCTCAGGCCATATCAAGAACCTCTTTAATGAGGACTGGGGGAAACTTTTCGGAATATCAGGGGTAGAAGGAAGCAAGGAGCAGAAGGATGAAAGGAAGAAAGTCCCGAGTGAAAATGCAGTATGGCAGCTGGAGAAGGAAGGGCCAAAGGAAGGGGACGGTGAAGGAATAAGTTCTGGAAAATTCGGGGGAGACAGAGTACATGCGGAAGCCCTAGATCTGGAACCGGCTAGGGAAAAGATCCCGTTTCGAATTTCAAAAGAAGTAGGGAGGGTGGAGGATGCGATAGTCAGAGAAGGGAATCAAGGGGAAAATCAAACCAGGATAAAACGGAAAAAACAAAAAGTTGTAAAGCAATCCCCATAAGCAAATTTGATCCTTGGAGTGGATGTTCAGATTGAGGAGGCTATGGAGGTAGCGGAAAGTACAGTGGTTGGTCGAGTAAGAGGGAAGAACTTCTTGGTACATTTCATTCAGAATTGGGCTGAACAGCAGTGGGAAAAGAATTTGGGAGAGTCGTTCAAAGTCTCAGTTTTAGCGAAAGGTTGGTTCATGATACAATTCGACAAGAAAGAAATGGTGGAGTGGGTCCTAGAGCGAAATTGGGCTTTTGGTAAACGACCTGTGCTGTTTAGACGTTGGACTCCATTGTTTGACGCCCAGAGAGAGAAGGTAGACACCTTTCCAGTATGGGTGAGGGCACCGGGGCTGCCACCCTTTCTTTGGGTAGACTCTGTTTTTAGATCGATCGGCAATACATTGGGTACTTTCCTGGAGGGAGACATGTCGTTTGTAGAGACCAGGAACAAAGCCATGGCTAGGATTCTGGTAATGCTCAATCCAGAAGGGGGCCTTCTGGGAAATATGAAGATCCATTATAAAGACCTAGTTTATGACCAGCTCTTGGATTACGAGCATCTGCCATATAGGTGTCACATCTGCCATGAGCATGGCC
This sequence comes from Pinus taeda, assembly GCA_000404065.3. Classification (NCBI taxonomy): domain Eukaryota; kingdom Viridiplantae; phylum Streptophyta; class Pinopsida; order Pinales; family Pinaceae; genus Pinus; species Pinus taeda. Next base: position 84,016 of record APFE031705599.1, on the reverse strand, counting down.
ATCTGGCAAAGGATTTCCCCTCGGGATATCGTTGCAGAAGGAGACAGAGGAAAAATGATAAAGGAAAGCCTCTTAAAGTTGATGAGATAGTTCCCAGGTCTAAGGGGAACCAAATAAAAATCGGTAAAGAGCAGGAACAGAGTGAGGAACAGAGGGACTCAGAGCAAATACAGATTCCCAGTCAGGAAACAATAGAAGTCCCCCTCACGGATCCGATTGAGGAGGACCTAGATGCCACAAAAGATCTCCAGGAAGGCTCGAAGAGTACGCATCTGGTCTCTAACCCTCCTTCTACGCTTTCTCCAATCATAGAAAATGAAAAATGCATTATATCCAATGTGCATAATCTTTCATCAATAGACCTTGAAGAGGTTGATTCCATAAATGCATCTTGTCCAAAAAATGATCTGAACTGTGATGGGGAAGCAAATACAATCAGCAAAATTGAGTCCAAAATCCCGACGAAAATCTCCGAATGCCACTATAACCTCCACTCCCTAGACAAAAGACCAGAGGCTGTAGATTCGATCGGTGGCATAGGTATGGAGATCCCTCAGACCTCTAGAAAGAAGACAAGGGGGCGGAAGTCTTTCCTATCAAAAGCATAGGTAAAGGCAAAATATGATATGGAGGATGGGAAGGAGATGTCAATAACTGGGGTGCTTAGAGCGGTGAAACCCTGTGAAAAGGTTTCAAAATGATCTGTTTCTCATGGAACTGTAGGGGTTTAGCCAGTAAACCCAAAAAACCGGCGTTAAAGGAGTTGATGCAGCGGTACAATCCCGACTTCATTATGCTGTAGGAAACTCTTGGATCGAGCTCAGAAGTAGTGAAATCTTTAGGCGCCCTGTTCCCGGGATGGCAGTTCCAAGCCTCAGATTCCCATGGTCATTCAGGAGGTGTGGCTGTTGGGTTTAGAGAAGGGAAAATTAAGTCTTTGAACTCGTGGGGATTTTCCAATGGACTGGGGATGGAGGTCTTAACCCTAAATCTAGATTACCCTCTGACCATTTTAAACATTTATGGGCCCTGTAAAGAGAGGGTTTCTTTCTGGAACAACCTCTTGGCTAAACCCATGTTGAAAATCCAAAACCTGGTTATAGGAGGAGACCTGAATTTCTCTATGGGGAGAGTGGAAGCCTGGGGACCCTCAGCTAGGGAAGATCCTCTATCAGATTTTTTCCAAAATACCCTCTCCTCACTTAAGCTGGTTGATGCAAATTTGCAAAAACTAAAGCCTACCTGGAGGAATCAGAAGATGGGGGAAGGCCGGATTGCGAAAAGGTTGGACAAATTTCTCTTAAGTGAGGATCTTGCTTCCAGATCTCCGATGTTTAGACAGTGGATTGGAGAGGGAGGGAATTCGGATCACTTCCCTATCCTGTTTGAACTAGCCACGCCCCCAAAAAAGCCTACAACCCCTTTTAAATTCAACGTCGCTTGGATGCAGGAGGCATCTTTCAGGAAGCTCTTTAATGAAACTTGGCAACATCCGAACAGGGAAGCGATGGAAGACAAGGCTTTCCTGTTTTTGGAAAACCTGAAAAGATTGAAGAAGGCCACAATAGAATGGGCGAAAAAAAGGAAGAAGGAACAAAATGAAGCTCTAATCAATATTGATAAGGAGCTTGGGGTCCTTGAAAATCCCGCCTCATTTGGATACGAATCTCAGGATACAAAAGGTAGGATTATGAATCTAGAAAAGCAGAGAAGCAAAATATTATTGGACAAAGAAGAGGAATGGAGGTAGAAGAGTAGGGCGATATGGGTGCTGGCTGGAGATGAAAACACAAAATTCTTTCACAACTATGCGAAAGGCAAGAGGACTATGAATACCATCTGGAAACTAAAAGATGAAGAAGGGAGAGAGGCAAATACGTTTGAATCACTTTCTTCCTTGGGGAGGGACCATTTTCAAAATCTCTTTTCTGAACAGAGAGGGACTTCTCTAGCAGAAGTAATCAGAACGGCTCTAAGTTTTCCCAAATATGTGGAAGAAGAAGAAGCAGAAGGTCTACAAGGGGAGGTTACTTTGGAGGAAGTGAAGAAGGTAATAAAATCCATGGCAAAAAACAAAAGCCCTGTCCCTGACGGATGGCCAATAGATGTTTTCCAACAGTTTTTTGAGCAGATAGGCTCAGAAATTACGGAGGTGGTGGAAGAATCCAGAAGGAAGGGTCAGATATACGCTCCATTCAACGCCACATTTATCGCTCTCATTCCAAAAAAAGATGACCCTGAGTCCTTTGAAGATTTCAGACCCATCTCATTATGCAATTGTGTCTACAAGACCATAGCAAAAACTATACCAGCTCGTTTAAAACCAATCCTGTCTAGATGTATCTCAAATGAACAGTTTGGGTTTCTGGATGGTCGACAAATCCACGAAGCTATTGGAGTGGCTCAGGAGACAATTCACAGTGTTAAGTTGATGAAAAAGAAAGGAGCTGTGGTAAAAATTGACCTATCAAAGCTTATGACAGAATCAGCTGGACCTACATCCAGATGTTGTTAACCCACTTGGGTTTTAATATAGATTTTATAAACTGGGTAATGGGTTGTATCACCAGTGTCAGTTTCGCAGTGCTCATTAATGGGGCTGCCTCTCATTTTTTCAAAGGGAAAAGGGGTCTAAGGCAAGGTTTCCCTTTGTCCCCTTTGTTGTTCCTCCTTGTGGCTGAAGGATTGAGTCAGCTACTGTTAAAAGCCAAGAGAGATGGATCAATAAAAGGTCTGGAGGTGGCGGGAAACCTTTTTATTACTCATCTCCTGTTTGTAGATGATATACTCCTTTTTTGCAATGGAAGTCTGTTTGAATTCAAAAAGATAAAGGAGGTCCTTGAGCTGTTTATGAGAGAAACATGAATGCTAGTAAATTATAGAAAATCTCAGCTTATAACAGAGGGCCTAAATAGGCAGGAGATTAGCTAGCTTGCGGCCATCCTCCCTCTAGAGACTTCAAAGCTGGGGGACCCATTCAAATACCTGGGGTTTTGGCTGAAACCTGACAATTATAAAAAACAAGATTGGTCCTGGCTAGTAGCAAAGATAGAAGCCATAATTTCTCATTGGAGCTTCAGATGGCTTTCTAGAGCAAGGAGATTAACTCTGATAAAATCAGTCCTTCTGGCAACACCTGTATTTTGGGCTTCTTTGTCCTGGGTGCCCAGAGGAATCCTGGGAAAAATAAGAAGAATTTGCAGCAGATTCTTATGGGCAGGAGCAAAGGAGGAGTCTGTTATTCCTTGGATCGCCTGGGACAAAGTGGCAAGACCCAAAGAATGGGGAGGATGGGGAATAAAAGACTTGAATGCCTTTACAGCCTCCCTGGCAGCAAAATCAGGGTGGAGAATTGTAAAGTTTGAAAATCTATGGACAAAAATTGTAAAAAGGAAATATATTGATCCTTCCCCTTTAGAAGACTGGATAAAGAATCCAGAAAAAAAGGGTGGGAAGGTGTCCACCATATGGAAAGCAACGATTGAGGCCTTTAAAGTTATTGAACAAGGACTGTCTTGGAAGGTTGGAAATGGTGAAAATATTCGAATTGGAAGGGACCCATGGGTGGGTTGCAGCGAGAATTATGCTCTATCCCCGGGTCTGATAAGACACCTTGCTTCTAAAGGCATTGTTTATTTAAACAAGGTGGAGAAGATAGGTTTTTCATCTATTTGGGGTCAAGCATGGAAGACGGGAGAAGAGCTGAATATCCACCCACGCTGGTGGGATGAGTGGGAGACCTTCAAGAAGAACTTTCGAGATCAAACGTAAGAATAAAGGACAGACCAGACCAGTTGATTTGGGCTTATGCGGACACTGAAAGTTATTCTCCAAAATTTGGATATAAATTTCTCATGTCCAAAAGAGGCTGGGGAGATCCGGATTAGTGGGCAAAATCGCTATGGAAGTTAAAATGTCCAGCAAAAGCAAAATTGTTTTTTTGGTGCATTCTAAAAAAGAAAGTCCCAACTTGGGACACTCTCCAAGCCAGACACAAACAAGGACCAGGAAGGTGTACTTTATGCAAAAATGATTTGGAAACTATGGATCATCTATCCATTGAATGTCCAATAGTAAAAAAAGTATGGTCAGAGGTGTCAAAGTACATTAATTTATCTATCCAATGGGAAGGGCAGTCTTTAACGGAAGCTTGGCAAAAATGGTGGAACCAAATATCTGATAAGAAGTTAAGGAATATGCCTCCCATCATCTGTTGGGGAATTTGGATTGCCAGAAACAGGAACATTTTTCAGGAAAAAGAAACAGAGGCAGTCCAAATTACGGTACAATGTTTATCCATATATTCAAATATCCCAGATTCTGAGGATGAGAAGGAACCTCAGAAAGTGGAAGAGGAGCAAATTAAGGAAGGGGTACCCTGGGCATATTTTGATGGAGCCTCCCAGAACAACAAAGCTGGTGCAAGCATAGTTATCCATTTAAACAATACCCACACTCTTAAAGCATCCATCGGCCTGGGAAGTGGAACAAATAACTTTGTCGAACTATCTACCCTCAAATTTCTCTTATGCTGGTTGATTCACAAAAACACCCTCACAGTTCAAATTTTTGGAGACTCATTAAATGTAATCAATTGGTTAAATGGTCGTAGCAGCTGTCAAAATTATGTTTTACATCCTTTATTTGAAGAAATTCAGCACCTGAAAATGACTTTTAATCTCCTGTCCATACATCATATATACAGGGAACGAAATGATATGGCAGGCAAACTTTCTAAAGACGGTATTGAACAAGCTGTGGGCAGTTGGAGAATAAGGGAGGAAATCAACGGAGAGAGCTACGTCTCGGACCAGCCTCCATATGCACAAAATCTTTAACAAAGAAACAGTGGAACAACATACTTTTTTTGGTTTTGTTCTTATAAAATACTGCTGAAACAGTATCCTGGTTTTACAGTTGTTTATGGATGCGAGGTATATGTTTTCTTTTTGGATGCTTTTTGATACAGTAAGCTCAAAAAAGGAAACAGGACAGACTCATGATAATCAAAAGAAGCAAATGACAGTTTGTTGGGGGAACTGATCTCTTCTCAGGAAGAGAAGTATTACTTTTTTTGAGCCATTTTTGTGCAGGCAAAACTGTTATAACAACAATAGAGTTGTGTATGTACATGCAACTTTTTATAGCAATAAAAAGTACGTTTTTTTTCTTGGACACTATATTTCTATATATATATATAATATATATATATATCTCTATATATATATAGATATATCATTTTTTATTGACCTTTTGATGATAAAATTAGTATTAAAATTTTGTTTATTAGTGACTAATTATTTGGGAAATTATACTATGAGCAAAATAGCAAAGTACTATTCAAAAATATCGAGTAATTCACAAAGATAATTCTAGATTGGTAAAGCATTATAAAGACTAGTTTCTAGAATTAATAGTTGTATAACTATGGATTAAGAAGATTGATGCAACTATAAGTCTAGCAAGACTAAAACTAAGCAAGCAAAGTAACATGATTCATGAGAGGAACTAAGGAGAAGTGGATACAACCAATTCAATGGGAATGGTATTCCCATGGCTTCAATCACTCAAACTCATGCCAAGAGCAAAATTAGCCTCAATGCACTAGAGGCATGCCCCCATTTCCTTCTAATGGAGTACCACCTTGTCCAACATTAACAATATTTTTTCCTTAGTGTCATTCTTGTCCATGATAACACATCTCAACAATATCTTCATTTTCCAGTATAAGTCTATGGTAAGCAAGTATTGATTTTCCCTGCCATGGGTATGTCCCATGTCAATAACCTAATCTCTTATATCTGTGAGCACCTCGAGCTTCAACTAGTAGTTCCTATCCACAATAATATCCTCCTCAAGGTCCCAAAGCTCATATTAGACCTTTGTTAGAGCTCATTCCCTATACAATCTAGCATAGGTTTCCACCCTTAAGTGAGCATTGGAATCATCTTTACTCCCTTGACCTTCACCACCACGCTAACTGTGAGCCCTTTGCTTGACCATTCTTGCACGCTAGGGAAAATGTACAAGATACCAATTCAATGAGAAGGTCCTCAAACTCAAACTTAAGGGCTTATATAGGTCAACACCATAAAGAATTGCAACCAATGACAACAACAAGAGCTAGAAACTCAATTTAGGAAAAAACCACATAGACTACAACTTGAGCAACATGCTTAAAGATGAGAAGAGGCTGCGAATGATGGCATTAAACTCCATTATTTTGAACGTCTTGGAAAATGATGGTAAATAGGTCAAGTTCATTGCCATCCAACCCAAGGCTCACACAAGCAACAAAATCTAGATACGATGCATCGAGGAGCTATAACTACCATACATGCACTCCCCTACAAGTGAGTAATATACCTTGTATCTTCATCATAGTTGGTAGGGTTGCATGTCGACCTCACTCATTGAGTGAGGTGACAACTTCCTTAATGTATCACTTCTCACCCTATTCGGGGGATTTATAAACATATTTTTATTTTTTATTTTTTAATGATTAGAGGAATCAGTAACTCAACCAATTTTATAGTCACGTGACATGGAGTTGATTCTAACCACTAATATATAATCCCTAAGTATCATCACATCACCCCAACCAAATACAACTCCATGAGTTTTCCTCGAGGGATTGAGCACGAGACCTTCACCACTCACATTATTTTACATATCACAAACTTTCTAAATAAACTACCGTAAGGACCTCTTAAAAACACTTGGTCTTGAGGCTATTGTCCAACGACTATGTGTGGAGGTTTGATCCCCACAAGTCTTGCGGTTTAGTCCCATGAAGGATTGTGTACATTTGAGAGTTGCTTTAGGCCCGATTTCTTCAGTTGAAAAAAAGACCTCTTCAAAATACTTATGTTATTCTAGATATGAATTATGTTATTAGTTACTTCTGTCTATCCAAAGGATTTCAAATCCCCCACCCCGACCTTGAATATTGATGGGTCAATCTTTGAATTTCCAAATGTCTTTCCTTGGCTCAGATACTTCCACTGCAAGCCCCGCCAATTCCTATTGAACGAGAACCTTCTATTTGATTTTCAAAGGGCTTTAAATTCAAAGGTTAAAGGTTTAATTGAAACACAAGGGTAATAACTGCAATGCAACATAGTCCCTTCCTCTACGGCTATTTAATTGATTTTTTTACATAGTGTTTCCTTGGTAATGACGTATTCATTTCCCAATAATAAAATAAAATAAATAACTCCACACAATGAGCTAAGTTCCACACAATAGGCTGTAAGCTCTGCATAATGAACTAAGTTCCACACAATAGGCTATGAGCTTCACACATTGAACTAAGTTTCGCACAATAGCATAAGCACAAAAGTTATTAAGATTTCATGAAAACTGTAATTAATATCAAGTTTCATCAACAACTGAATATTAATTAATTAATATTTAGATTTTCTTTGCAAAAACTGTAATTCAATTCTATTTTTCGGAGATGCACACATTCTTTTAAACTTGTTAACTTACCTCACATATGTTATGGATGAGATCACTACTGTTTGTGAATGTCTAGTCTGGTGTGGTGTCCATATATTTAAGTATCATCATAATTCTAATTTTCAGGCGAGGAGTAACTCTAAATGAAATTGTTGTATTTGCATTAAGATAAAACACACACACACACACACACACACACACACACACACACACACATATATATATATACAAGGAGAGGGAGACTATTGGGTTTCATCACCCAATGTCTCTTTGTCTTCCAACTTCTTTTATTTCTCTATTTACAATATTTACATATGTTTTCCTAATCCCAAATATTACATGTCAACATTCCCCATCTTAATATGAAGGGATGTTGGTGAGTCCAAGCATCATTCTGAATCTTTCAAACTTTTCCCTTCTAAGCGCTTTGGTGAAGATGTCTACAATCTACTCATTTGTGGAACAATGTCATAGGTGGATTGCTTTGGCCTCAACATGATGTCGAATCAGATGGTATTTTGTATTGCTGTGCTTCATTCGATCATGGAACTTTGGGTTCTTAGTCAACTTTATTGCAAAAGTGTTGTCAATCAAAAGAGGAGGTGAATGTACTTGTTTCTCCTGCAAATCTTCCAATTTTTTCTTGAGCCACATAATTTCCTTTGTTGCTTCGGCTATTGCCACATATTCATCCTCAGTTGTGGAATCTGATGGAACTGATTATTTGCATGACCTCTAGGAGACAAATCCTGATCCAAGACTCATAACATAACCTGAAGTAGATACTCCAGTTTCTTTATCTCCACTGAAATTTGAATCAGAGTATCCAATCAAGTTAAAGTCATCCACCTGTGTATACTTGAGCCCAAAGTCTTGAGTTCTCTTTAAGTACTTTACAACTCTTTTTGTACCAATGACCCTCACTTTTTTCATCCTCAATTTCTTTTCCTTCAGTGGATGTGAGCTCTAAGTTCTGTTCCATTGGAGTAATCAAAGGATTGCACTCAACCATGCCAAACCTGTTCAATAGATCTCCAATGTACTTATTTTGAGAGAGGAATATAAACTTTAGATGTTGAGCTACTTCAATACAAAGATATTATTGAACATAGCCCAAATTTGTCATTTTAAAACCTTTCCTCAATTCCTTCTTTATGGATGCAATGTAGTTTTGATTGTTCCCTGTCATCAAAAGATCATCTACATACATCACGAGATATACACTTGTTTTTCCAACTTTCTTGACAAACAAAGTTGCATCATCGAGATCATAATGTTTGAAATTAAGTTTTAGAAGATGCTCAATCAATTTCTCATACTAGGCTCGTGGTGCTTGCTTGATGTCATACAAGGATTTTACATGCTTGCATATTTTATATTCCTGGCCCTTCATAACAAATCCTTCTGGTTGGGACATAAGAACATTCTCTTTTGGATCTCCATGTTGACACCTAATCCTTGTGATTGGGTAAATATATGTAAATAAATAAATGAGAAATATGAACAGTCATTGGGCGATGAACTGAACAGTCTCTCCCTCATGTATATAATAGACCTATTTGATGGAATAGAACATACGAATTAGTTTTTGCTTAATGGAGTTACTGCCTCGCCTGACATGGTATTAGAGCCAACTCCTTTTTTAGCTTTTATGCACTTTGTAACTCCCTATTCTGCTCCTCTGCTTTCCATTAAAAATACTGACTGTTCATAAATATGGTAGCCTGCTCCACTCTGTCATCTAAACGTTATTGCCTGCGCCCTCTTCTCTGACAATTTTTTTTCATATTCATTGTAAGCTGTGCTGCTCATCCCCTGAAATACATTCTGGTCGTTGTCAGAGGCATTAGAGGATTTGACAATCGTAGGCATTGGAGGCAGGTAGAAGCGAGTGAGCATTGAAATGAGGTGAGGTTAAGATTTCCCTCTGCTGTATCTATGCATCTTATTGTTATGCTCTGTAGTGTTCTCCAACTAGTCGGCTTTTCCTTAAAGAGAAAGACACAGCTGTAGTCTTCGCTGTCCATACATACAATTACGCTATCCATGTTTTACCTCTCGCAACGTTGTCATGCTGTTTTGAATGCTGTATACGATTGGCTCCATAAACGTTGTCACATATATACACTGTGTTAAACGCTGCTTTACATAAACGCTGATGTTTATATATTTATTAAGTATAGGTAACATGGATTTGGTTGCACCCTATGAACATGATTCATGCAAATTCCAAGATTGAATTTGTAATCACATGAAAGGTAAACTAAGCAGGAATCTGTGGACAATGAAGAATCGATGCAATCATCTATTAACTGATCACATTTCTGAGCATTTCACAGATTTGGAATTTACGGTGAGAGTTGGTTATTTATTCATCTTCATCGTTGTACGGGCTGAATATAAGTCGTATGATCCTTTTTTTGTGGTTGTCACATGGTAATTGAGTTTTTAAAAGGAGACGTATGCCATATGCATATATATAGTGGATTTATATGGATTTATATAAAACTTATATGAAGTTTATATGAGATTTATATGGTAGATTCAAATGAGGTTTGTATGAGATTCATATGAGATTTATATGGTGGCCTATGAAATTGATTTATAAGAGGTGGATTTATATAATGATGGATTTATATGGGTCACATGGTGGATTTGAAATCTTTTGACAATGCCCTTTTGAGTGCAATTTTACTGTATATTGGCAGAAGTATTTTTTCTATCAGCAAAAGTATTTTTCTTTACAGAATGCATTCAATCATATCCATGGTTGGAATAGTTCTCACTGGCAAGGAGAACTATCCTGAATGGTCCTGGATGATAAAACACACCCTCATTTTCAATGAGTTGTGGAAAGGAGTGTGTGTCGGAGAAGGAGACAATGACCCAGTACAACCTACCTCAGACAAAGAGCTCGTCATTTGGGAAAAATGGAACAACAAAGCTTATGCATTAATCGCAGCATCTGTAAATGAAGAGGTGAGTCGCCATATTTAGTGATATTCAACTGCCTTTGAAGCCTTACAAAAGCTGAAAGAACTCTATGACTCACATTCTGCACTTGAAGTTGTCCAACTCATGATTAAACTCTTCACTCTTGAACTACAAAATAATGATCCTCTTGCTGTTGCATCTGAAGTAAAATCTATAATGCATGATATCAAATCCACTAAGGTTGAACTGGATATTCCTCTTATCGCTTTTCTCAATGCACTTTATCCTACTTACTCCAATTATCTTGAGTCATTGCAAGCAAATGGAAATCTCAAAGATATAACCTTTGACTCTCTTGTGAAAAAGTTTGCTGAAAGAGAGAAAGCTTTTGGAAAAAAGACAACCCCTGAGTCTTCTGAAGAGACTGTGTGCCTTGCTCATAAAGAAAAACATCCTGCTCAAGATTCTACAAGAGGAAGAGATGGATGAAGAGGAAGAGGAAGATATTTCAGAAGCAGGGGGGCAGACATTCTCAAGGAGAAAAGGCAAATTTACACTGTACTCGCTGCAAAAGAAATGGATCACATGATGCATCTACATGCAAGCTACCATGGGACAAAATTGAGTAGAAAAGAAACCAACAGAAAGGAAAAACTGATGATACAGAAAGGTAAAGCACCTGAATCCGCTCACTATGTTGAGGCACAATGTAACATTGGAGTAAATGAAGATTTGTTTAATACTTCACTTGCTTCCTGGAAAAATTATTGGCTGCTTGATTTAGAAGCAACCTGTCACATGACTCATAGAAAATATTTTTTTGAAGATTTCACTGACAATGTTGATGGAGTAGTATACTTTGCAGATCAGTCAAAATCAAGCCATAAGGGCTTGGCACAATCAGGCTTAAACTGCCTGGTCTTTCAGACTTTCTTCTGGATCATGTTCTATATCTCCCACAGCTCAAGAGAAACTTGCTGTCCTTGGTCCACATCCGCAAGGTCACTCCATTCATATGTTTGATGGCAAGCTTGAGGTGAGAAAATCATATGATCACTCACTTGTCATGAGGGGAATAGAAGAAGAAAGACTTCTCAAACTGCAAGGAACATCTGCTCATAAACAACATTTCTCATATATTACTCATCATGAATAAGGTACAATTCCATCAAGTTTATTATGGCATGCTAGAGTTGGACATTTAAACTATGACAGTCTCCGTTATTGAAGAAAAATGGTGTTGCTGGTTTGCCTACAATTCCTAGAAAACTTAAGCAATGTGATGCTTGCATTCTAGGAAAGCATAGCAAACAGTCATTTCATGACTCGCATTCAAGAGCACATAGGAAGCTTGAACTTATTCATTCAGATTTATGTGGTCCAATGCCTGTTCCTTCTGCAAATGGAAATAAATATATCATGACATTTATTGATGACTACACCAGAATGTGTTGGGTTTATTTATTGAAGAACAAATCTGATGCTTTCCTAACATTCAAGAATTTTCATAAATGGATTGAAAATGATGCACAATCTCATATTGGGTCTATTCGCACTGATAATGGAAAAGAATATACATCAAATGAATTTGAACAATATCTTCGCCAACATGGGATTAAACATCAAACAACTGTACCTTATAATCCCCAACAGAATGGTGTAGCTGAAAGAATGAACAGAACAATTTTGAATATGGTACGATCCATGCTTTTTTTCAAAAATGTAAAGATAATGTTTTGGGCTGATGTTGTTCTATGTGCTGCATATATAAAGAATAGATGTCCATCTAGTGCTATAAGAAACAAGACTCCTTATGAATTATGGTATGGACATGTTCCTTCGG